>BMAO01016415.1:0-20694 GCA_019973975.1 Trichonephila clavata | reverse complement strand
CATCATCAAATGCTGTACTGGAAGATGCAGCAAAACTACAGGACTCCATTTGGCGATTTGGATCTACAACTATGCCCTCCTCTATGAACAGGTTTGGCACCTCTGAGAACAGATTTAGATCCTACGAGACAGGCTCGGCACCTCCAAGAACAGGTTTTTAAGAATTTTACTTCAGACAACTGCATTCCAATGGGAGTAGAAGTAGCTCCACTATCCAAGACTTGTTTTGAAAAAAGGAGAGAAAAAAATATTACATTTAATCAAAGTGGCTTTTAAAAATCACAAAACAAGAGAAAAATTTAGAAATTAAGAAACTAAAACATTATATCCATTTATTGTGCTAGAACCATAACTGATCCAAAACAGTGTGAGCTTAGCTATAACTTAAAAGTTCAATTCATAACCACATCATATGCTATTATGTAACAACTAGTAAAGAAGCCTTTTCATTATTAGAATGATGTTGTAATTAATTGGCCATGGATTAACAAGCTGTTTTTAAAAGAGCAATTCCAATTCCCTCATGAGTTATTTAATAATAACTACATGAAACACACAGTTATTCTTATAACTAATATATAAAATAAGTGACCCCTTGAGATACAGGTTTAATTTGATCCACAATTATTCTTATAACTGTGTGAACACATTCAAATAAACTTTCATAATCGAAATAAATTCTTTTAAGCTAACAGAAACCTCCCGTTTTTATTATAATATACTCATAATGGGGAAAATATTGCATAAAAACAAAATAAAACCAAATACATATATACATGTAAGAAAATAATATAAAAAATAAACAGATGGTGGCAGAACTGATTAGCATATGGTGTTTTTTTTTCACTTCCCTTTTGTTCAATAATTTTTTTTTTTAGTTTAGCCTGATTTAACGTTCTCTTAGCTAGATTATATGACTTCTGTCAAGTTCATCTACTTTAGAATAGTAAATATCATAGAAGTAAGTAATCTACTTAGTTATTAGATCTATTAACTCTCATGTCTCACTCATGCTTACTGCATATCATACTTTTAATTCCTTTCCTCCCCCATTATTTTTTTCCCACTAACCTACTTTAGACTCATGATCAAATAAATATTTATTAAAATGAAAAACTTCTTATATAAAAAAATTAAGATTCAAAATGATGAAAATGCTTCTGCGGTGAGGTAAATATGTGAATCAAAGGCATTAAGATTCAATAATGGACTGGTTCATTGATTGTTAATGAACATCACAATTTGAAGCTACATTATGATTATTTGCTATGAACCAAAAAATTCTGATTCCTGGTCAAGTGTGACAAGGACAACACCCTCAATTAACACCCCATTCTCCAAACTTCAACACCAGCAGATATTTGAGCAGTAACATATTTAGCATGCCTTACATTTTCATGAACTCCTCTACAAAGGCCTTTAGTGGCACCATCCCTCAATTCAACACAAACTTAAACCTTTGGGACTCAAACCCCCAATTCAACAAAAGCAAGGTCAGCCATGAGTTTGTGACCATGACCACTTAGCTGATGCTGACAGGAATTTCATCAAATTGATGGTAGTGACGTCACCAGAAGCAAACACACAAGATTAAAAATTGAACTAGTGGTAGCTTGTATCACAAGATATTATAGTATAGCTTCAGGCAATTATTTCAAATGTCTACATTGTTATAGCCTCGTGTATGTATGCGGTATGTACATGGTTGTAATGAAACATTCTTTAAGTTAATAATTTCAATCAGAGAGTTACAATGAACTAGAAATAAATGCCATGAAGCCACTGTAATTGTTTGAAACAAAAGGCATTTTTCTGTCAATAAGACAAATATGCAACTTGAATAAAAACAAAATTAAAATCAAGACAAGTTAAGAAAAGCTTCATACTTGAAGTAATGTCCTGGTTTTACATACCCAAGGAAACTCAAGGGAAAGGGGATAATTAAGAAGTTGATTGGGGGGGGGGGGATTCTAGAATTACCTTGAAAGAAATGCTCAGCTTTTTTTCAAAATTTTTCATCTGGTGCTGTCTTATTATAAAATACCAGGCATTTTTTAAAAATTTAATCAATAGTTATTTCAGAGTTCCCATCCATTTGTACAAAATAGCATTTGTTTAGCTTGAGAAGAATTATAATACATGCTACTGGAATGCAAGGGAAGTGTAGTTATACAAACTGATAATGCATTGAAACAATTTTCATGTTCATTTAACACCTTTACAACAACTTTTAGTATAATACTATACAACTACAAAAATGGCTTCATAAATTTTTCTTTTGCAGCAAATTTAAGTTAAAAGGCACTTTAGCAAAAAATAAATGCATTATAGAAAACAATTCTTACAATGTCAAATGTTCAGTTAGTAATTTAATTATAAAAGAATTTTTTGAATGTAAAGTTAAAAATTCAAAATGTACCATAAAATCTGGCATATAATGGGCACCCATACTTTTGAGATGCGATTTTTAATTTTTAGGCATATTCGCCGTATAGGGTACACTCCCCTTTTTTACGAAAGAACCTGAAATGTACATGTGCAATGCTTATATGTTTTGAAATCATTTATTCGAAATATTATCTCAGACTTTTCAAAAAAGTATAGTACATTTCTAGAAAACCACTTTAAGTTCATTAGGTATACCATTTCTTTTAAATAAACAGTATTCCGATCTATATAGATGTTGAATTTTTTTTATGCTAATATTTTTTATATCTGAAGCTATCATTCTTATACTTGGCATATAACATGCATCTACAAATTTCGAACTTAATTTTTGTGCTCAAAAAGCGCATTATAGACCAGTTTTTACAGTAAGTTTGTTTAAGCAAATCATATGCAAACTAGGATTTTAATTTAATTTTAAAACTTTCCAAAAATTCTTGGCTTATACTTAGATAAAATAACTGAATGAAATGTTTTGATGTGGTTTTTCAGAAACAAGTATCTATAAAATTCTTGATTCTACCTTCTTTTTTATCCAGCTAAATATATTAATCACTATGGACTTTTTAAGTTTTGGAACAGTAATCCTATAACTAGGATTTGCGATCTTGTGCTATATTTTCAACCCTGGTATCAAAACTGAACTATTTATAAAAAATACTTGCACATTAGCATGGTTAAAATAACATAATAAAACTGAAAACATAATTAAAAAATTGGTTTAATATTATTATTTATTGAAACAAATCAAAACAAAACTTAATTCATTATAAAAAAACAAATAAAAAACGTAAATAATGAATTCACAAAAATAGTACAATTTGAATTCATTAAAATTTGACTCATGAATTAAAAATTGATATATGTTTGAGATTTTCCAAAAAATCTTACTGTAAATTTAAAACAGAATGAAAAGCCCCTATTTTTCATTTTCTTTGAAACAGTATTTTTTTTTAAAGTTTATTATACTTAGAATTGATAACTGCATGGTCAGACATTCTAAGGAAGTAGATTTTTCAAAATTAAAATTATGAAGTCTGAACAGAACTTTTTTTCTGACAAGCTCACATATTCCTGTACACAGCATGTACAAATAACAGAATGGATTTGCATAAATTTTAATCTGAAAAATTTTTCTACTTATACAACTCCCCCATAGAAAAAAATATATACTTTCCTTTTTTTAAAAAATCTTATTAACATATAATACTAGAAATTAATCATAATAACACTAAAATTAACTCTAATAAAAATACTCAAAAAACAGACTTCAATTTTTTAAATAATAATTATAGATACATTGTATAATTCACAGTCCAATAAAATTCTGTTTTTTAGCTTCCTCAAAAAATATCTTTTTGAGATATTTTTGACATTTAAATATTAATATATGCAATCTAATTTGAAAATATATTTATAATGATTACAAAATAATATTACTAAATTTATCTCTCAGTATATTAAAAAGAGAAGAAAACATTGAATAACTCACCTATAAATGAGTTAATTCACAAACTTTAAATAGCCAGAAAGAATTTTGAAGAAATGCCTTTTTAATGCTCCAAAAAGCAATAAAAGCAGATAAGAATTTACTTATAATAACAAAATAATATTATTCTCAATTTATATCTTGATATATAAAAAAGAGAGAGAGAGAAATTTAAAAAAAAAATCTTTTATGACTTAAATTGATAATTCAGAAAAAGGATTCCTGATTGATGATTCAGAAAAGAAAAATCAAAATTTATTATTAAGTACATCAAACAAATGAGTCCATTTTTTTTTATTACTGGGGAATAGCAATGGTTGTTGCACAATGTCTCATTTTGGAAGTGGAAGCTCTCTATATAAATTTTAATGAGAAAAAAAATTTCAAAACATAATTTAGGCAAAAATTAAATCTCAGAATTGGTTATTTTAATCCCAGGATTTGAAGAAACACCAGGATCTCGGGGCTGCAAACCCTAACTTAAATAGAATTTCCTTAAATGACAGGTAAATACATAAGGTCCTTACTCAAAGCAACCGGTACCAACATTAATTGTGCCTTATTCAAAGTATAACTTACCGGAGGTACTACAGTATTCGTATATTAATTTATATCTTAAAAATACATCATAATTCAAAATTAAAAACATAATTACCTGTTGCTATTTCATATGATCAACTTGTAAACAATTGATTTGGACTAACTTCAGCAGGCCAATCTATTCGAAAATGAGTCTGTTGATGGTAGAGATCACAAAAATTTATTTGAATCTCAAATAATTTCACTCATGAGTAAAATATATTTTGTTGGGTGGATGACCTAGCTCTTTCGAGCTTTAACTTCTCATCATTAGGATTTTGAGTGACTGTAACGTTATGACTCTTGCCTTTTGTTAATTAATAATACTAAAAACCTATAATAAATTTTAATCAATTATAAAAATAAGACTTTAAAAATAATAAATTGCATTAAGTGCTTGAGAAAAATAACTTCAAAATCAGTGCAAGCACCGAAAATGAGAGTAGATTCGGAAGAGTAAAATAAAACATCTCCTGTAGCTAGATATTTTCCAAAAGTTCTAATTGCCTCTGTTCCCTTCAAGTTAGCTGAAACCGAACATCCTGTGGGTGGGAGAAATGTTTGTTTTCTGATCCCACTCATTATGGGGAGAAAGTAACAGAAGGAAATAAGATAAATATTAAATTTCAAGGTTTAACATACACACCAGCCTTGAACCCTTCAAGGTTCAACACATAAGAAAACTGACATTACACATATACAGTACAAAATAAGTGAATAAGATACATTAAAATTCAAAATATACATTGAAAAAAATTAAAAATATAATTCTGACAAAAATTAAATCCCGGGATTAGTTATTTTAATTCTGGGATTTGAAAGGAAAAAAAAAACACTGGGATCCTGGGCTTTCAGGATCCCGGGGGTGCAAACCCTACCTATAACACAGTGGTTTTAAAATTTAGATCACTGTGGCCCCCTTTATGTATTAGCTTGGCATCATGGACCCCAAGATTTTGAACACCCCTTTCTAAATTAATATTCTTGTTAAAAATACATGTTCTAGTAGTTTTTTCATTGGAAGAAATTTAGTGATTATATCTAGGATGGAACATCTTTCAATTTTTCTACAAAGCCTTTTAGAGTCTGTACAAGAGAAAAATCTTAACATTAAATGAGACTTTTGTGAACTCCCTAGGAAAGTGCTGGAGACCCCCAGGGGTCCACGGATCACAATTTAAGAACCACTGCTATAACACGACAGACTAAGCCCACATTTATTTTAAGTCTAATACATTATAAGATTTTTGATTACAACCCTTTTTATTTGATGAATCTGGTAAAGGAGAGAATTTCAGATATTTCTCAATAAGCCTAACAACACAAACATATTTTTTTTTACTTTCAATGGTACAGGATGGGATGGAAGAACTTCCTGTTTTGAACATGTTGCAGTGATGTTTGTAGGGAGGGGGAGGGTTCGGTGGAAGGGGTGAAGCAGGAAATTTGTGTTCCCACCTGTCTCAGTCTCAAACATGTTGTGGTTGAGAGAGCAGTGCACTTTTACCGTGGAGGTGTATTTCTCTAAAGGTCAGTCGATTATTGCAGTGCAATGTTCCTTCATCATCACTTTGATATTCCTTCCCGAGGTTGTGTTTCTGATTGGAAATGTGTTTTAATGTGGATGGATACCTTTCAAGTAAAGGGGAATGTCTCTAAAGAAAAGACCTCTGAAGATGTTAGAACACCTGAAAATGCGGAATGAGTGTGTGCCAGTTTAGACCAGCATGTGACAATGATCCAATAATTCTTATCAGCTCTCCAAGAAAGGGATTTTGACAAAATTTGGTTGCAAGACTGGGCCACAACCCACACCTACAGGATTTCCATGGACGTTTTAAGAGCAGTCTTCCCCGAATGACTGATCTTCCTGCGAGGGGACAAAAACTGCCCTGCGCACTCACCTGATTTATCCCCTCTTTATTAATTCTTGTGAGCTTATCTTAAGTCCCTGGTTTACAAGGATAGTTTCAAGACCATGGAAGACCCATGGAACATCTGAGCCGAAATTGACAATATCCTGGTCTATATGCTTGAAAAGGTGACTCAAAGTTTTCGAAATTAGCTGCATCAGGGTATTGATAATGGAGGGCAACATTTAACAGACATTGAGTTTAAAACTGTGTAAATTCAAAGTGTTCCAATGTTGTATGGTAGGCAGAAAATAACAATAAAGTCAAATGAAACATGTAGCATGTTTTATTGCATTTTTAAAACAGGAAGTTTCCACGCCCCACCCTGTATATTCAATAAAAATTAACACAGTCATTCTTTTCCTACCTCAATCTTGGAAATGATAAAATGAAGAACTTCTATTCACTTTTAGTTCCCACCTAAAATATATAATTAAGAATTATATGCAATACTTGGGTGATAGTAAGAATATTTCATTTTGAAACATGCAAAAACATTTTAACAAATAAAATGGCATTACTTAATGTAAAAAGGAAGATACTAGCACATTTCACTTTAGAAAACCATAATGACTACCCTTTCAATGCTAAAAAAGTATTCATTGGGTAAAATCCTAGCACAACACACTGCTGCATTTGGCGACAAAAGTTTTTCCCCAAATGGCACCAAGTAAAAAACCGTGTTTTTCAAAATGGCGTCAAGAGACGAAAAACATACAAAAAAACGTGGTTTCTAAAATGGACAACAAAGAAAACATAAAATTAAAAATAAGAGGAAAAAATTTCGGGCATCCATTACAAGATTATATCAATCCTTCATTCACACAAAAACAATCATAACATTCTGACCTTTTATTCTGAAAAAAATCCATCCGTCGTGTTTTACAAAGAAAACATGGTTTCTGAAACAGCTTCAGCAAGAAAAACTGAAAAAGCATTGCTTCTAAAATGCTACAGTGAGAAAAGAAATCAATATGAATGCCTTAGGCTGATGAACTAACGATCTCCTTCACTCTCAAAAACAAATTATTTTCATATTTCGGACATCTATACCTACTGAAATATTTTCAATTGTTCACTCATTCATTAAGCAAGCATTTCTTTCTTACATCTTTCATTCAAAACAAAAAAATATCCATTCATCGAGCTTCAAAAAAGAAAACGTGGTATACATAATGGCTCCAAGAAGAAAACAGAAAAACCATTGCTTCTAAGATGCAATAATGAGAAAAAACATCCTCCAAATTGAATTTATCAACGCATCTTTCTTTTTCTCTAACAAATATTCTTTCAGCAGTTGTTTCATTTAAAAAAAGTAAAAAATCCACTCATTCCTTCAATTTCAGCTTTCTAGAAAAATCTTACGGGTCTTCAAGGTAACCATCAGAAAAAAAATGACCACTGTCCAAAAAATCCGGTCCGAATAAGGTTACTATTCCCTAAATTTTGCAGGGTTATCATATTGTAAACTTTATCACCAAATTTTTTGGCACCAAAAAATTTGTCGCCAAGAAGTGTGCCCTGCTAGGATTTACCCGGAACATTTCATTTTTTTATAAGCCTGCAAAGTTGCAAAATGTAACAATTTCAAGTGCTACAATCCCCCCCCCCATGTATGTTAATAACATGTTCATTATAATCAGTGGCGTAACATACACCCCTGCTTTGCGGGGGGGGGCTCAAAGCTTGACTGACGCAAGGTACGTATTTGGTCTTGAGGCCCAAAACCTGAGTTTGAAGGGGGGCCCTAATATTCTTCGTTACGCCACTGTTCTTTGTTAATCATTATTCTATCCCTTGAACAAGGTTATGATAATACACATGTAACAAAAAATGCACAGACAGAGAACAAGTTTTGATTTTTTTTTAAAAAACAAGGAACCATATCACAAACTTTTTTTAGAATAAGCATTATTTTCAAACCTGAAATAAGGATTGCTGCATCAAACTTTAAATCATTAAACTAATAATAAACAATAAAGTGTTATTCAAAAACTTTTAAATCTCATACCTTCAATCCAATTATTAGTACTTATGTATTATTACAACCTATTGGTGACATTAGATGAAATGAAGCATATAAATGCCAATTCAGCGCATAGGAAACTGGGGTAGCCAACTTGGTACGTTATTAATAGAGTTGATGATTGTTGCAATAATACCCAATTTTCTTTATGATTACTAAGCAGTAACTAAAGAAGTTTATTACACAGAATAATTTAAACTTTTAAAACCCAATAGTATCCAATCTATAGATGTGGAAAAATGCACAGGTCAGGAAATTATATTCCATTCATTCAAATTTAAAAAGCACTTTTGATTTTCAGATCATCAACTAAAATTGGGAATTTAATTTGCAAAAACCTTTATTACTTGCATGTGGAGCCAAGTAATATAGCTAATAAAAAATATTTCAGTGTTAATGCATTTTTCTCACAAAAGCTCAAAATAAAATTTGAACTTAATTTTAGCTTATTCAGTTCAAAGAATTGTATATCTTGACATTCAACATTTAAAAATTTTCCTTGATTCCACATAAAACTTCAGAAATTGATTAATATTACAAATAGTCCAAATACTCAAATTATACTTATGTGAATCATGTTTTTACTCAGTTGTAACAATTTCTTTAAATTATTGGTTAAACTGTAGTATAGGGGACGCCCTTGGCGATGTCAATTTGTTTTGGCGACCAAAATCAATCGCCAAGCTACTTTACTTAGCGATAAATGTCCGGAAGCCAGAATGAATTCGTTATCTTACCATAATATCTGCATAAAAATTGCCAAAATCCAAAGAAAAATAGTCAAATCCAAAGCCCCCCCCCCCCCCTATACTAAAAAAGTCATGTTTATACTCTTGTTTTGATAAAGGATAAAGTAATGCTGACTTCCAATTACAAAATTTAAAAAAAAAACCGAAACGATATTATGTATGTAAAGGAATTTTTTTTTTGGTCTTCGAAGTTGCTCATGAGTGGCACCTCACTTTTCTAACTTCCGCATCACACCATCAACATGAGTTTGATCCACGACAAATTTAAAATGCATCAGAGACAGGTGGGCTCGACCATAACCAATAGGCAACCGTGGACACATAGGTAAGCAACAGAAACTTTACACAAATGACAATAATTTGCAAAATTATTATATTTCAATAAGGTTTTATTAATATCGCATCATGGATCAAAATTTTGTATATCAGTTAAATGACAAGGATGAAACTTAAACTGGTACTTAACTCTCCTATTGACACAATCCTATGTAAAATACCGCTATTTATATATATTTATTGAATTTACAGGGAATAAAATGAAAGTCTGTACATTGAGGAAATTATAAAGTAGGTCGAAATAAAATGAAACTATAGTATTTCAGAATCTTTGGGTGCTTATATGCTTTTTAAACATTATTCTGAGCTTTTGGCAGTTTAAAGAAAAATTATCACATGTTGCGCTTAAACATTAATAATCAATCGATTGACGAGAAAGAATATTAATCATTCTCCGTCTTCAAAAACTAAAAGAAATTGATGAAAAACTAACAAATCATATGAAATATCACTATTTATGATTTCTTATGTATTTTAATATAGGAAAATGAAACCTGTAAAATCCGCGCGCGAATCCTTCTCTCTCAAACAAAGAATCACGTCTCATCAAAACTCCTACGTTAAAAACAAAGCATCTTACTACTCCCCCCCCCCAGCTGCTAGTAATAAATTCCTCTCAGTTTCTCCCAGAATTTCTACGCGCATTCCTGCGCATGTCATCCTTTCCCTCCTGACGTCATGCTGTTTACCCTGCTCTCTGCACTTCTCTGGTAGCATTTGATTTCTAAATTAGTTCTCACTAATATTTTGCTTTGATTGTCATATCTTTTGCACAGAACTAGAAACGGCCCTTCTGTGAAGACCATACTTCTGTTTTCTTTAAAGGAGTTTTTGATTCTGAATTGAATCAAAATTTGGAAGGAGTATTAATACAGACATACATATTGAACAAATAACCGAACAGTGAAATATATTTATCTTCATGGGAAAATGTTAAGAGATTAGACAACTATACATGGTATACATTATTATAAGATTCGTATGAGATAAAATGATTGATCGCTTAGTTACAGCAAATAAAAGTAAATTGACGAGTAAGAGACAGGATTCGAGAATCAGACATAAAACCAGTGAAACACTATCCTTACAAGTAATCGAGAACGAGAATGGGTGGTCTGTTTGATCAGCACATAATACAGAAATATATATTACACATGAAAATAAGAAAACTTGTATATGTCACTTACAGTGCAATATGTGCATTCATCACTCAGGCTCATTGATTCATCAATTTAGTGGAATATGTGCAAATATGTACATTATTTACATCAGCATATTAAAAATACTAATACAACCAATGATATGTGCAATGGATCTCCACTTGTTATAGAGATGACAACTAATTAAGTTTGAATGAAGAAACCCATCTCCCCCCCAAAAAAATCACACAACTCTCACTTGAACAGGATAAGGATGAAACGAAACAAAAGTTATGAGAACTAATAGATTCATTAAAATCTAACAATGTGATGCACTAGATAGGACTCTAAAATCAGCATCACCACTGCTAGAAGCTACCGTTATGTTCAGTGCCAGTTTAAGCTCATTTCGGGTCCTGGGCACAGAAGATCTACTGACCCCCTTGCTACTGCTGGATCCAAGGACAATCTGCTTAAATTCAACTTATCCGGGCCACTGCCTCAAGCACCCAATGGATGAACTTGCACAGGGTATGGTAAATTCATAAGAAATACATTTCCCAACAATGTTAAAGATATTCCACCAAATGAAAATATAATACCCAAAAGATTATTAAAGGCAAAAAAAAAAACCAAAAAAAAGGAAACTGTCCGAAATTTCTACAGTAACTTCACAGAATGAAGAGAATAATTCAATTAAAATAATTATATCGAATTGTAAGCAGGAACGTCTTAAAGCCTGGGCTCGGGTCTCGCAATCGATGGAAGGACTCGTTTTGTTCTCAACTTTGTCTTAATAAGATCATGATCCGGATAATTTTAATGATCAAACATTATTCCCGTAAATATTCTCCGAAAAACAGGGAATTTCAAACTGCATGTCAACTGGCAAAAGTGGTAAGACTGCATTATTATGTGATGACCATTGTCTATGTCTAGGACCGATCCTAAGGTGTTGGCCGCTCGAGTGCAAAGATCTAATGCGCCGCCCTTCTGGAGATTTTTTCATATTTTGTCTAATATATATTTAATTACTTATTACAATACTTTTATATTTAATTGTTTATTTCAATGCTTATATATATATATATATATATATATACATACATACATATATATACATATATATATATAATTACTTATTTATTACTTATATATTGAGGTTATGAACTCATCTACCTGTATAAGAGTAAAAAGTAAAACAATAATAACAATGCAAATAAAATTTGAAGAGCAAAACTTTATTTTTTTGTCAGCTAAAGGGTTATGATCGCTACAAAACATTTTAACAAAATAATAAACAAGCAAAAATGTTACCTTTGAAATAAAAAGGAATGGACCAGTGGCGTAGCGTACACCCCGCAAACCCCGCATTGCGGGGGGGCCCAAAGCTAGATTGACACTAAGTATATATATGGGCTTGAGGCCAAAAACCTTAGTTTGCAGGGGGCCCCTTATATTCTTCGTTACGCCACTGGAATGGACATTTTATAATTAGTAAAGCAAAGCAGCAGTATTTACACTGAAAATATAATTTAACAAAAAAGTACTAAAGCATATAAACTCGTGAAACGAAAAGTATATAAATCAGTCCTACAAAGACTACGTGAAAATTAATTATAAAATAATTTTTCTGACTTTCTGAGAAGCAAATTTGTCAATAATTTTGGAGAAGCCAATTTTTCAGAGATTTCGGATTCAATAGAGAACGGTGTTCATAATTCATAATCTGAAAGCCGTTCTTTTGTAGTATTCCAAAAAACTCCTAGAAACAATTACAAAATATATACCTTACCATCAGTAGTGCTCACACATCTCATAAACTTTATTTGTTCAGTGTGACTAATATGTGGTGTAAAGTCAAGAATTATGTATAGTGTAATATTTTGTTTTTTTTTAACAATGCGAGTTATCTCCTTATGAATAGATTCGGCTATAATAGTAATTATTTCATTTTAAAATGTTATCGTAAGTAGTGTGTAATACCTGTTTTGTTACTTTTGCATTTACTGATATTATTTGAAATAACCGGATCCAATTCGAGGCCAATATCTAAACTGTCCTTAAAAAATAACCATTACCTCAAATTCGTACTAGTTCATCTAAATACAAATTCTGACTGGCTAAAATTTGGTACTTCAGTCATCATTCTTTTAACGCCATCACTTTTTTTCTCTCGATGGTACACATAATAATTTTTTTCCAGCCTTGTCTTTAATTCGCACCACGATCTTATACAGTTTACGTGTTTCAGATTGTTTTCATGATTATTATTATAATAAAAAAATACATTATATTTCTCATTCCAATAAAATGCTGTTTTTTAGCTTTCTGCAAAAATGTCATTTTGAAATATTTTTGATAACATTTAAATACTAACACATGCAATCTTATTTGAAAATAAATTTATAATCTTTGTACAATATACGTGTCACAGTGTTTGTCTGCAATAGACTCCAAAACAACACAACCGATCATAATATAATTTTGCATACTGTGTGTCATTTCATCCAACTTAAAACATAGGATAGTTTTTTATTTCAATTAATGAAGCCATATTTTTTTTATTTCCGGAAATGTGAAGAATCCGGAAAACACGTTGCCAGATTCCCGTAAGGAAAAAATCGCAAAATGTGGCATTGCTCATGTGTCTGTGGACAGTGGCGGCGCAATACCTGAACTTAATGTGGGCAAGATACAATTCGCGAGGCCCTCTGGTGGCGTAAGAAGAGGGTTTATAAAATAAAAAAATAATTTTTATTCATAAAGAAAAAAAAACCTTTTTACTCATAATTATGTGGGAATCTAACCGAAATCTTCCGAAAAAATTAGATTCTTCAGATGGCGGGATTTTTATTTGGCAGAGTGTGTGTCTAGGGGTTTTTTTAGGATGCACGGGTTATAACTTTTAGAAATAAATTAGACAATATAGATTAAAGAAACTAAATAATTTATTATGAACTATAGGAGAGTATTTACACGGGGAATATTATACAGAAAGGAAATTAAGACATGCAATCATTTTAAAATATGGGAACATTAATGTTGGAAAGATAGATAATTCCTTTTAGGAGGACGTTAACGATTAAATGAAACTCATTATTGGATGCGTAGGTGACTTACCGCCAGTTCTGGCGAAGAAACGCGGACGCGCTGATACGATGTTTACTAGTCTGTAGTTAGAGGGCCTCTGACGATACCAAAACGAGTGAGCTTTTTAATAAGCACGCTAGATGGCGTTGCTATGGAATGCTTTTTTAATTAACATTGCCGTCCTCTGCAAAGGGATGATCTAACCTTTTACAAAAAAAAGAGAAAGTTCTATGGGATATCCTACAAAATCACCCTCCTCTGACAGAGCTGGTCTCTCAGCTCTTACAGAGTGTTAAGAGCTAAATTATTTGCTAAAGGGAAAGCTAAATTAGATTCAGCTATAACCATTAATTTTGTGATTTATGAATGTTTATGCAATAACCATAAAAAATATTGTTCTTAAACAAATAAGATTTTACAGATGAAAAGATGTATACCCAATATTCACATTTCCGGACCTAAAATAAAACATATAAAAATACCAAAATATTCTATATTACGACCTACAATAACGAAATACTAAATCACAAAAAAATCCTTCGAATAGGTCGAAAGGTAAAGAATGATACGAAAATATTATGGTTACAAACGAATATAATATGGTTATTGGAAACGAGTGTTACCACATAATAGCAATTAATTTCTCGAAAAATATATAATGTGAGAAAGATTAAATATAATAACTAATATTCAAAATTTAATTTGTATAAAAATGCTTCATTAAATCAGCTGAAGTGGTGGTGCAGTTCGGTCCTTCGTGCTGACCAACTTTTTTCACTTCATATCTGTCTCTAGAGTTCGCTTTAGTTATTTTATAAGGACCTAAGAATTTTGGTCTTAGTTTTAGTCCAGTTCCAAATTGAGTCCTTTGGATGGCTACTAGATCACCTTTGTATATAGGAGCTCTCTTTCTTCTTTTGTTGTATGTCTTTCGGTTCTCAGATTGTATAATTTCGATGTTCTTTTTGGCGTCATTCCTTAGAAATTCACGCTGTTCTTGTAATTCTTCCGTCATTTCTTCTAGCAGTAGGTCTTTGATTCGAATGTCTTCCTTGTTACGCATTTTGGTTCCTACTAAAAGTTCGAATGGTGTCCATTTCGTGCTTCGACATACAGTGCTGTTTAGTATTCTTTGTAATCTGTCGACATATTTGTACCATTTCGTTGAGTCGTCTAACGATAGCTTGGTAAGGACTGGAATCAAAGTTCGGTGAATTCGTTCAACTTGACCGTTTCCTCTGGGAATGCCGGTTGCTATTTGTAGGTGTTTAATGTTTTCTTCAATACAGTAGTCGTTAAATAATTTTGAAGTGAACGCTAAACCTCTGTCGGTGATGATTCTTACAGGATTGCCAAAGGTTTTTTGTTGTAGTTTTAATTTTTCCAAGGCATTTTCAGCGGACACAGTTTTGACGGGATATAACCAAGTAAATAGTTTGGTAAATGCGTCTACTATGGTGAAAATGTGTTGATAACTTTTATTCGTGGAGGGTAAAGGGCCAATGAAATCAACATGGTACGTACTTAGTGGGATGTTTTCTTTGGAAATAGGATTTAAAAATCCTTCTTTTTTGCCTGTTTTCTTATTAGCTAAGATACATGGGACACAATTAACTATTACTTTTTTAATGACGGTGGTTAAATTTGGAATAAAAAATTCTTGTTTAACAATTTCTTCTGTTTTCGCTACTGAGAAGTGACCATTTTCGTGAATCAGTTTAATTAGTTCAGTTTCCATTGCTTTAGGAGTTACGATTAATTCTCGACCATTTAAGTATTTGTAGAGTATACCGTTACGCTCAAAAAATTCTTCTGATTCTTGCTTCTCTAGAAGCGATTTCAACATTTGAATGCTATCGTCTTCTTCCTGTGCTTTTTTCAGCTTTGAAGTTAATGTATCGTGACAGATTATCATTACTGGATATCGACTTAGAGCATCAACGTGCTTCATTCGACTTCCAACTCTGTGCTCTATTTCGTAATCAAATTCTTCTAATTGCAGTGCCCATCTGGCTATGCGAGTAATTAGATCCTTTTTAATGCATGGTCTTTTGGAATGCTGAACAGTCAGTTACAATTTTAAAATGTTGTCCCAAAAGATAAACGCGAAACTTCTTTAATGCGTTGATAATTGCAAGAACTTCTAGTTCGTAGCTATCATACTTTTCTTCTGCTGCATTTGTCTTCTTCGACATGTAGTAAACCGGATGTAACTTTCCATCTTCGGCTTCTTGTAATAGAATTGCACCGTACCCTTGTTTACAAGCGTCAGTATGCAGTTCTGTTTTTCTTCCATACCTGTAGATATGCAACAGTGGACCTTCAGACATAATTTTCTTTAACTTCTCAAATGCTTCTTTTTGTAGAGTCGCAAAAACAAATGGATTTTCTTTTCTTGTTAAATCGCTAAGTGGTTTAGCTATCGTTGAATAGTCCTTGATATATTTGCGGAAATATCCAGTTAAACCAAGAAAACTTTGGACTTGTTTTATTGTTGTTGGTTCAGGAAATTTTTGGACAGCTAGTGTCTTCGCAGTAGATGCTTTAATAGTTCCGTTTTCTACAACATGACCTAGAAAAAAATTCGATTTTCTTTTTTAAGAATTGGCATTTCTTGAATTTAATTTCTAATCCGTAATTTTTTAGCGACTTCGAAAACAATTTTAAGTTTTTCAAGACCTTCCTTTTCGTTTTTCGCTGGAATTACGAGATCATTTAAATAACTGATTACAATTCCTTTCCGTGTAAGATTTCTAAATATACTTGAAACATAGCGTTGGAAAACTCCCGGACTTGTGCTGAGTAAAAAGGAACTTTGTTGAATTCATATTGTCCATCTGGGGCGATAAATGACGTATACTTTCTGCAATCTTCGTCAACATCTACGTGGAAAAAGCCGTTACGTAAATCTATATAATGTAGAATATACCTTTGCTTCTTGCAAAGTGTCCAGAACATCTTCGATGAGAGGTAAAGGAAATTTATCTTTTACTAGCTTCTGGTTCAACTTTCTGTAGTCAATGCACATTCTCAACGATCCATCTTTCTTCTTAACCATTACGATAGGACTTGCATATTCTGATGAACTCGGACGTATAATCCCTTCTTTGAGCCATTCTTCTATTTGTTTAGTTCTATTTGTTTCTATTTGTTGTATTCTTCTCTTGTCTTTCTGTGAATGCTAGTCGACGAGGGGGTTGACAGACTGGTACTTCGTCTTTCAGGATAATTCTCATTGTGACGTCTGTAGATGCTGTCTTTTCTGGCTTGTAATCTTGTATCAACTTCTCAAGTTCCTTCTTAATTCGACGATTTTCAACATGACGCAGATCTAATTCTTCTTGAAGGTTTTCGGCGGATATTTGCATAAGAAGTGCTTGAGATTTTCATACTTGTTGAATTTAACTCCCTTTTTGGTGAAACTTATCGATGCTTATTCCAAAAGGTCTGATCCAATAACTGCTTCGAATTTTAATTTATCGGCAGGTACAACATGCCAAGTCAATGAGTAGTTTTCATTGTCCATTTCAAAGTCGTGTTCAAAAGAACCGATAGTTGTCACTTGTGGTTCGCCAATACCTGTGAGAAGTATTTTGTTCTTCGATAACTTTGTTGGATCCATTATTCTTCTGCTTGTGTTCTCTCGTAGCAAACTTACAGTACTACCACTGTCTATAAGTGCTGTAATTTTCTTCTTTCCGAAAAATATTTCTTTAGTACGTAAACCTTCCTTAACGACGAGTGTGCAAGTTTCCTTGGGACGTTCCCTGAATTTCTGTGACTTTGAGTAATTCGTCTGAGCATACTTGGTAGCATTGTGGTTTGGGTGCTTTTCGTAGTTTTTGTTATAATACCCTTTCTGTGCGTTGTCTTGATACCTTTGAACATTTTCGTACTTGGTGACAGGAACTTCATAATGTTTGTTGAAATTTGTTGACGCTGGAAACTTCTTATCTGTTCTGTTACATTCGAATTTTCTCGGTGCTTCATATCTGCGAGTTTTTCCCATGGGTTTGAATTCTTGTTTCTTCACAAATGGATTGCTCGATTTTTGCTTCAGTGTTCTTTTAACGTCTTCGAATTCTCCGAGTTTTTCTGCTAGTTGAACAGGAGAGTTCATATTTGGCCATTCATCCAAATAATATTCTTTAAATTCGTACGGTGTTTTCCGTTTGAGTTGATCCGCTATGACTAGATCAGGTAATTTTTTGAAAATATCTACCTTTAAACCGTCTATCCAGCCATTAAAATAAGTATTTAATTCGTGGTAGAAATCAATCCACGTTCTATCAGGAAGCTTTTGGTGAGAAACAAATAGTTGTCTAAATTTTTCTGGAGTTAGCTTAAAACATTTTAGTAGTAAGTCTTTAACGTGTTCGTAGGAATTGGCTTTGTCGTCAGGTTCTCTCGCTATGATGTGGGATATTTCAGCTGGTAATAAGCCTAATAGATAAGAAACCAAATGTTCCTGACTTATATCTAATCTCTGTGCTTGACGTTCGAATAATTTTAGATAAAGACTGATGTCTTCTTTCAAATCGAAACGATGTATAAATTTTGACACTTCCTTGACGAGAAATTTAGTATTACTGACTTCGTATGTAGCAGCACCTAAATTAGATTGCGCTTGGATCCTTAATTTTTCCAGTTCAAATTCATCTTTGCGTTTTTGCTCATCTATCCTTAATTCTTCGATGCGTATTCTTTCTTCCCGTTCCTCTATACGTAATTTTTGTTCCTGTTCCTCTGTGCATAATTTTTGTTCCTGTTCCTCTGTGCGTAATTTTTGTTCCTGTTCCTCTGTGCGTAATTTTTGTTCCTGTTCCTCTGTGCGTAATTTTTGTTCCTGTTCCTCTGTGCGTAATTTTTGTTCCTGTTCCTCTGTGCGTATTCGTTCTTCATTGGATTTGCGATCCTCTACTATCGTTGCATGTAGGTTTTTTGTTAACTCTTCGTCATACCCTTCACTACCAGTAATTAGGTTTTTGAGAGTGGCTATGGTCATAGATTTATCGTGTTTTAAATTTAGTTCTGTGGCTAAGACGAATAAATTTTCGCGTCGACCTTTGCCGAGATAGGCCATTTTAAAATTTAAATTTAATTAGTAACTAAAGGAATTAACGAAATTGTCACGCGTTCCGACAATAACAATGATATCACTATAATATAGCAAACCTCGTTTTCAATTAACAAAATTCTTAAGATAAAATAATATTGCAACCAAATACATTAAATATACAATTAAATATTCAAAACTTATTCACTTAAAAATATTTTAGACCAATAACGTTCAAGAAGTGCGAGCTACGATACGTTATATTTAATTTGAAACAATTCAGTTATTAATTTCAACCAAAAAAAATTCTAAGAAACATTTTATATATCAATAGTTTAAATTCGCTGTAATGAATGCAAAAAGAGTTTGAAAAGAAAAAATAATTAAACAATATAAATCTTGTTTGCAAAAAAAAAAACTCCAATTATATTTATTATAATATGAAAAGGAATTAAATTATTGAAGGTTCTTTATTCAGAAAACAAAAAAGTTAGAAGTTAATACTCTAAGAAAAAGCTCATATATATTTTTTATTACACCAATAGAAATAAAATCATCTAGGATCTCATCAACAAATTCTGAAAATAAACACACATTTCAGTAGAAGGCATAAATATCTCATTAAAAACGAACCCGAAATATTCATATTGAATGATAAAACACCATTAAATATTATATCATGTACCACTTTCAACAATTTCTAAGATTAAACATATGTTGGAACGGAAAGCTAAAACGATTCAGTTAGAAAGACACTCCTATAACTTCTCATAGCACTTGAGAGCTAAATTTATTACCCAACGGCTGTGGAGAGAAACTTTCAAGACAGACCAGTAATCAAAAATTGCGCAATGTAGACTAAATCTTTCGTGAATCACAGTGCATGAATTCTTAACTGGTTTGGATGGCACATTCAAGGTCACACAGTGAAAGCGTTTCGTTAAACACAAATTTTAAACTTGAATGTTCATCGATTTCCTTAATATCTTAAAACTTATACTTGTAAAGAATTATAATACCGGCGATTAAATGCACAGAAATAGAAAAAATACACAATATGCTTCAAAATATGAATCACTTCAAAACTCATTAAAAAACTCACCAAAGTTTTGTTTTAACAAAAACATGAAAATGGCTTTAATAATCTTCTTCATCTATTCCGTAATGACATGGCCGATCTTCTGAAGACTTGTTTAAAGGAATTAACTTGAGTTCCCTGAAGAAATCTTTCGTTGCGCTAGAATTTGTTAGTATGTTAAGAGAGGCCAAACCGTCGCGCTTTTTTTTTATTTCAGTCACCTTTTTAATTTGAGCTTTAAGCCAACAATTTTTTTTTCAAAGAAGAAGAAGGTTAGAAGTTTAAGTTAATAGTCTGATTAACTTTTGATTCTGATCGATATTTAAAGAAAGAAGATTTTAAATCTATCCCGGCCGAACCCCCAATTTTTTCTGTGGGAATCTAACCGAAATCTTCCGAAAAAGTTAGATTCTTCAGATGGCGGGATTTTTATTTGGCAGAGTGTGTGTCTAGGGGTTTTTTAGGATGCACGGGTTATAACTTTTAGAAATAAGTTAGACAATATAGATTAAAGAAACTAAATAATTTATTATGAACTATAGGAGAGTATTTACACGGGGAATATTATACAGAAAGGAAATTAAGACATGCAATCATTTTAAAATATGGGAACATTAATCTAGGAAAGATAGATAATTCCTTTTAGGAGGACGTTAACGATTAAATGAAACTCATTATTGGATGCGTAGGTGACTTACCGCCAGTTCTGGCGAAGAAACGCGGACGCGCTGATACGATGTTTACTAGTCTGTAGTTAGAGGGCCTCTGACGATACCAAAACGAGAATTGGC
>BMAO01016414.1:0-27498 GCA_019973975.1 Trichonephila clavata | reverse complement strand
ACTTGTTACATTTGAAATTTCACTGCCTGGATTTTTTTTCAGTTTTTAACAATGAACGCGGAAATAAATAATGCTTAACATTTATTGTTATTAAAATATTTGTTATTTTTAAAAGCTTTTATTTAACTTACAAGGTATGTATGTAATTTGATCGGGTGAAATATTGCAACTCAATTTTGAAGCTGATATCTATATCCCATTGAGCTGAAATTTTATATACACGTTTAGTTTGGATGACAATACATGTTTTGACCACTTATATTCCTATATTGCAATTAATTAAAAAGATATTCATTAAAAACGTTAAACTAGTTTTGGGCGCCAACTTCGATACGTCTGCGTTGTTGTAATAATGTTACTGTTACAACAATGACAAAAGTTGGCGTCGAAAATCGGTTTTCAGCCAAACTGGAATTTCATAACGTTGCTCTATTGACTGTATTTACTTTGTATAAAAAATCATTACATTTCTACAACGTAAAAATAATTTAATTTCTCCAACCTATGCAATTTTTTTTACAAATTTCTATCTATTTTCTTGGATTTAAATTCAAAACAAAAAAAGTAGAGCTATTTTTCAAGTAGATTGGTACATTGTATACCTTTCTCAACGCGGCCAAGTTAAACTGAGATGGAGTATTGTGGAAATTCTTTAAAAAAATTATCTCAGACTCCATGAAACTGAGACAGAAAATAATTATAGAATCAGAAAGATCATTTGTTTCGTCCCGAAACGGTATAATGTTTTTTACAAAATAATAATATTTGTATTTCTTACGATTTTTTTAAATGAGTCAAAAGCGATGCGCTTTTATGAAAATATCTAAATCGTTCCGTATGAATTTTTTTTTTGTTTAAATGAATCGACATTCAGTACTAAAACAGCTCATACTTTGCTTCTTTAGAATCAGTCATTTAAAAAATAAAATGTCGAAAACTTTTTTTTTTTACCATTTTTCAAAAAATACTCAAATTTTTAATTTAACATTTAATAACTTCGTCATTTATGAAGAAAATCTCATAAAACTTTTTTTCGTGTGTAGGACAATATTACCCAAGATCTGTACGAAGATTGAAAAAATTGCTTAAAACTGCGGATTTAAGAAAAATTGTGTTTTTCGTCTAGCACCCTTTTTGCGAGAATTCATTTAACTAGACTGTTCGAAAATAACCGGCAAACACCTAGCAACAATGATGCATTGAATGAGATGAACAGACTGAGAAATCTGTCCAGTGATAACTAAAATTGAAAAATAAATTTAAAGTAAAAAAACTTTTTTAAAAACAAGCTTTTATTTAAACGCGCTAAAAAGAATGAAATAAATTTTTCTTTAAAACTTTTTTTACTATCAACGCAAGATTTACCTCTGCAGATAAACAAGTAAATTAAACAGCTTTATCTGACTGATTTTAATTTTTTAAAATTTCAAACTAAATATATTAGAGTACTTTAAAATCCGACGAGCTTTTATATCATATAAATTGTGTAATGACGTTATAAGTTGATAATAAAAAAGGTTTTACAGAAAAATTTATTTTATTCTTTTTAGCGCGTTTAAATAAAAACTTGTTTTTAAAAAAGTTTCTTTACTCCCCCCCCCCCTAAGTTTTAAGAGCTTTAAAATTTAAACTTTTTGAAAAGATAAGCATATGCTCTCGCATTTGAATGACATTTAATTTCACCATGACAACGCAATATTATTGAAGATCACTGAAGGACATCTATTCGTATCACAGGAATAGTATATATATCCCAGAATAGTGTAAATTCAAATTCCGTAAATAATATATACCACACATTATGTCAATAAATGACCTTCTGAATAATGGAAATTACACACAATTGCATGAATTCTCATTACGTAAATGATATGCATGAATGAGATATGTTTGACTGAATGCTATGTATTCCTGAATTATTTACATCCTTTAACAATTTTCATGTCTGCGTCACATATTCGAGGATTTGTGGTATATATGATATTCGTAATTGAATGTCCTGCATGTTTTTCTACTTTTAAAAGAAGTAGAAAACTTTTCATATATATCTCTCTAAAAAGTAGTTTATTTCTGTAAAAAGTATTTGAAAATTTGTTTTTTAAATTATCCCTTCTTCTGAATTTATATTAAGAAAACATTACGAATTGCATTGCATAAATTCCACTAATTTTTAGGATTAAAAAAAATTATTTTTTATGAGAGTCATTTTATGGAATTGTTAATGTTAAAGTTTTGAGGAGAATTTAAAAAATATTATATTCTCTCTTAAATAATATATACTCCCTTCTATAACCGAATTAGTAGAATATAATATATTAACTTAATTTGAGGCCGTTTGGGTGATACTTTTCGTCTTAGTATGCATTGAAATTTTTATAAATGTATTTTTATGTTTTTGTAGTATGTGTCACAAAAGCTTATAAAATGTATTGATTGATTTATCTGATGTTTTTTTAACTAATATGCATTCATTTTAATTTTAGTATTTTTATTCAATCTACATTCGCTGGGATGTTAAAATGAGCATTTTAACATGAAATTTAAGAAAAAAGAAAGAAAGAGATGGAATTAAAATGATTCGACAGAATAAAAAGAAAACCTTGCTACACTGGTGTGCAAAACTTAAGCAACAAAAGTTTTTTTTTCCATAACTCCATGAGAAATCATCTAACAGGCTTGCAATTCAGAAATGAGACTTCGCATTTTATGATGAAACGAAGACGAAAGCATATTTGCTTAAAAAACGTATACAATGCATATAGTATGGAATCAAACAAAAAAGGCTTTATTTAAATATTAATAAATGAGTATCATTACATATAATTGTCTACCCAAGAGGAAGAACAACAAGCAAATGTTCCTTAGTAGGGAGTATACCCTCCCCTTACTTCAATGGTTGATTCGCTCAGTCCTCCATAAGCACCAGTTTGTCCAACAGTTCTTGAGTAAAGAGTGTCCATTCCTCCACCGTGTAGGGGAGCGATGCATGATAATCTGTCGGGAGCTCAAACGTCCTCCCATTGGTGTGGTGTGGTAGTTAGGAGAAGGGGTGCCAGCTCAGGAGTCGTCCTCCTCACTTGACCATGATTCAAAATTACGAGGTCCGTCGCCAAAAGCCCTCGTGTAGCTGAACAGTGCGACGTTAATATTCACACACTCACTCACGCCCATTCTTCCATTAGCATCTGCTTCAGTTGTTGGGTGTTCCCCAAATGATATAATCGTGCCGCAAGGTATCTGCCAAAACCCTCCTACGCATGGTCTATGGGATTTAAATCAGGGGAGAACCCTGGCCACAATCCACTCGAGTGATATCTCACTTTCCATTAGCGGATGAACTTCATGTGACCGTGCATTGTCATCCATAAAAACGAAGTCTGTTCCAATGACACCTTGGAACAGATGCATATGGGATAGGGTCGCATCCTTACAATAGTGATCGGTTACAGAACCTCTGTCGAAAAAGTGGAACTCATTCCACTTGTTCAGAATATTGGTTGCCTAGACAACAACTCCACCTTAATGGTCTCTTCCCATGGTGTAACTAGAAGTAAATCGTGTCCGACCTCTCTCCAAATAAATTGGATTTGAGAATCGCTTGTGGCACTGAAACGACCATCATCCGTAAAGAGGACACGACTTTATTGATGAGATATCCAGTTTTTGTGCTCCTTACACCGCTTCAAACTGTGCCTCCAGTGCCAACTTTCAAACGCATGCAGAGCTTAGGACGGTGGGTGAATAAGCTACCTTCGTGAAGGCGTCTGACCACAACAAACCACGACACGTTTCCTTGATGCTGTGCACAGTTGCTGAGCAATGGCGCTTGTTGACAGGTATCGACCTCTTTTAATCCTCAGGACGAAATACCAATCATCTACTGCTATTATTTTCCTTAGGTGGCCCCAACCAACCTTTCTAACAGCTGTGTCTATAGCTTATAAGGCTTTCCAAGCGCACGAAACGACACTTTTGTTGGTCCTTGCTCTTCAGCTACACTGGTCAAAATACACTCCTCCTCCAGCTTTCCAATCATTCTTCCAAGTGTGAAGTCGTCCAGATGATTCCTTCCAACAATATTTTCCTAAAACACTTACACGATTTTAATTGCGTCTCCGTTCTTTCTTTTATTGTAGGCTTCAGTTGCTTGCTCCGACAGCACGCGTTTTGCATACACTCACGTCGCTTGTGGCGTTTTGTTCCTGACATTTGCATGCGTATCATTTTCTACTGAATCGTGCGTTCATTGTACTGATCGCTAAAACAACCTTTTCTGCAATTTCATCACTATATGCCTAAAACTTACATTGTTACCTTAGTTTTGTACACCAGTGTAAAAAAAATGATGTCTCGAAGCATTGTCTTCAGAGTTTGAACTAAATCATGTTCACCATGTTGTAAAAATGTCTCTGGACAGGGCGATGTATAACAGAGCCTGATGAATTGGAACACACAAATCTGGCAAAACTTTTTTCTGCAAAAAAAAGTTTTGAAAATGTAGAAAAACAGCAATTTATTAGTATATAGTTAAGAAAGTACTAATGTTGTGGCATACAATTAAATATACCAGTATAGCAATTAACCCCAATTCGTAATATTTAGTACAAACGAATTTTCAATAGTGTACAATAAGTTCATATAATATGATAATGAAATACATCTAAATAGCAAAGTGAGTAATACATTTGGACACCAACCACACAATAGGACTTGCATTTCGATGGATATTTAGAGTAGCCCCCTGCTGCTCAGACATTGCACATTTACAAACGTTCACGCCTTTTCCGGGATGCCAACCCAGGCCCTATTGCACAGTAGTCAGCGTCACTAACCACTATACGGGATGGGCGCCACTTTTGGTTTTATATCATGCCTTTTCGCAGCGTCTTTTGATTTGATAAAATAGTAGATGATATAATATATAAATAACGCTTGGCTATAAACGCTTTAAACAGGCGTTCAAGTATGAGACAAATTTTAATATGCTATAATTAGAAAAATGTACAATTTAATGACATTTGTCATTTTCCTCATTATATTAATCTTAGCAGTAACTTCTGTGATATTTATAACAGAAAAGGAAACTGTATATTAATATTTATTTATACTTATTTTACAATACATGAACTATATTTTTATTATTCTATAATCCTAATATGTGTTAACATTTTATTACTTTTCCTATCCGTTATAAGCAAATAAAAATTTATCCAGACAGCAATAAACCAAATTTGCTTACTCAGATGAAAACCGAAATTCATGTAAACCATAAACACAATTGCATACTATATAGGTAGTTATACACATATCTGACTTCGGCTGTTATATAAGCAAATTATTCTTTGTTGTAATTGTAAGAGTATGTACTATTTCGTGGTACTAGAGACATAAAATCATTCTATGAAAATATAGTTATTAAAAAACCTCATAGCAAATAGTAAGAGCACACAATTATTGAATCCAACTTCAAATAGAAAAAAATAAATATGAAATATATATGTGTGTGAGTGTGTTTCTTCTTGTCTTTTTTAAACAAAAAAAAAATTAAGCAATAATTCAAACAAACTAAATCTTACTAAATGTCGTCTGCTCTTTTTTTACCATTGTAACATATACTATACATAAATCTTCATGTACGATACAAATAATAAATATTTTTTATTATCATTATGTTGGCTATGCGTGTACGAAGATGAAATTAATGGCCGTGGAACCAGATTAGTCAATGGTTTAGAAATCTTAATCTTGATCATCAATCTCACAGGTTCGAGTCCTATTTAAGTCTCGCCATGTGTGTGATATGATCGTTACATTTTTCGAGGAACGACACCCTAACTTAGCCATAGTGTGTGGTACCAGCCTTGTCACTTGACCATGCTTCAGAATTACGAGGTCCGTCTCTAGTAATGTTGCCTCAAAATGCGACGTAAATGAAATAAACAATAAAGTTTTAAAAAACTAAAAAAAAACCACCCTTTTATAGTTAATCAAACTAAGTTGTAACTTAATCTTTTAGTCGCCAAATATGGAAATTAGAACTGAAATTAGTCGCCAGATGAGGGATAGTATCTGAAAATGGGAAATCGTTAATCATGATGGCCCTGATCAGGACAATGGCGCAAAATTATTGAATCATTGTGTGATAACTGACGGTTCCTGCTCACATCTGAACCCCTTTGTCTACCTGTAAACCCGGCTAGGTGTGTGGAAGAAACTGAATGATCCACAAAGATTAATCCAATCTAATCAATTTATTATTACCAAATACCAATCAGCCACAATAACAATCTAATTAAAGTAAGTGATTAAACTATAGAGTGTGGGGGTGAGATTCGATAACACGGAGATACTACTACGGACCTTCAACTGAATCTAAGATAACTTAAATACGCTCAAATATAACTACGTCGCACACTAATGAGCTAACTTCTACTGAATCAAGCTCACAATACCTGTACTTGATATGCATCGGATCCTACACTGGAAACTTGCAGGTGATCTCTTCGGCTTGATCAATGTCGTTGGATCCATGCTGTGTAATCTTATTCCTGGACAACTCCCCAAGACCTCTAACTAATTCCACTCTCTTTCAATCTTCAACTAAAAAATAACTCGCAGACTTTATGTTAACTCCTACTTGCCAACTCCAACGTGCCAACTCCAACTTGCCAACTCCAACTTGTCAACTCCCAAACTCGCGAAAACAGAATTTATAAAGTAATATACTTCATTTACGTAATCACGCTTCTTTACTCGGTGAAAGTTGGTTGAAATAAAAACTTTCCTAAAAGAGTCAGGAAGGGATTAGTAGAGGCGCGTATAGATCAGTCACAATTGTACTGTCATTGGTACTGGGCAAGTGGGCGAAATTTCGGACCTTATAAAGTGGGTAAAAATTGAGTTCAAAGATTCCGTTAAATACAAGTGAAGGTTAAAAAGGCTTATAAAAGGGTGTTATAAAATCTTCTCATTAAAAGCCTCATGCATACACTTAGTGGCAATGGTAGCCAAGTGGTCATGGTCGCGAACTCGTGGCTGGCTTTGTCCAGCCCAGTTCCAGTGTCCGAGCCCTAGTGCCTCTTAAAACCCGCCACAGATGCACGTTAAATCTGTAGATCTTTAATTCCTTCAATTGACGTGATGTGTAAGTTTGGAGACTTAGGTAGGTGTCGTCTTCATCACTCGACCTTGGCTCAAAATAACGAGCTTCTTTGCCAACAACCCTCATATTGCTTCAGACTGCGACGTTAATTAAACCAAATCCAATCATGCATGCATTTGCTTTTCAGTCTGTCTTTTTCTAATTAAATACTAAACATAATTGCAAATCTATGAACAATCCAAAAACTTTCAACAAATTTATGCACAATGAGTCGACCAACTTGAATAACACCTTCAGTTTAAACTTGTGACGGATCTATACGCGGTTCCACAAATCCCTTCTTATATCTTTAAGGTAAATATTTATTTCAACCAACCTTCATCGAGTAAAGGAACGTGATTATGTAAATAAGGTATATTATATAAATTCTGTTTTCTCAAGTTGGCAGTTAGTTGTTGACACGCTGAAGTTGATACGTTGGTGTATGCAAGTAGGAGTTAACATAAAGTTGGAGAATTAGTTGTTAATTGAAGATTAAAAAGGAGTGGAATTAGTAAACAGTAAAATTACAGAGCGGGGAGACTACGACATAGATCAAACCAAAGAGAGCACCTGCGAGTTTCCAGTGTAGGATCCGATGCATAAGAAGTTCAGGTACTGTGCGTTTGATTAAGTAGAAGCTAGTTTATTAATGTGCGACGTAGTTATATTTGAGCGTATTTAAGCTGTCTTAGATTCCGTTGAGGGTCTGTAGTAGTATCCCCGTGTTATGGAATCTCACCTCCGCACTCTACTATATTTCAGCTACTTAATTAGAATTGTATTGCGTCTGATTGATCATAAGAACTAATAAATTAATTGGACTGGAAATCATGTCTGTGGATTATTCTGTTTCTCCCACACATCTAGCCGGGTTGACAGGTAGACAAGAGGGTTCAGATGTAAGCAGGAACCAAACGTTATCACAAACTTATACGATGAGAAAGTAAATTCAAAATATATTTTATTACTTTTATCAATGTCAGTTAATGTGTGGAAACTTTAAGTGTATGTTGTTATTTTAAAATAATTTGAGTAAACACTCTCTTTATGGCGCCAATTCTTTTGTTATAGACATAACAGCACATCCGGGACGATATTTTCTATTAAAAACACAAAAGATGCATACATAAACGAAATGAAATATTTGAGACATTTTTATGTATTCCCATTTCATCACTACAATATAAAGTCAAGGATATAACAGCACTCACAATAACTATAAATGCGTTGAATAATTCGTAAAAGTAGAAAATTCCGTGTTCATTAATTTAAAAAGCTACTTTATCAATCTTTAACCTTTATGGAAGAGTATAAAACTGTCGAAAAATTGTAAATAATTTTGAACAGAACCATCGCTGGAAGAATGTCAATGCCTATATATGACGAAGTTTTCAACATTATATATATGGTTATAGTCTTTTTTTACCCTAAAAATGAAGCATTATAATAACAGTGATTTATTATCAGACGATCATCATTTCCTTTGAAAATGATTTTCTTTTTCAAATCGCGTGAAAAATTGATGCTCGTTTAAAAGTTTTTCTTAAAAATATGTATAAATCTATTAAAAGAATAAAAATGTAAGAAAAAGATTGAATTTATTATCAGTAAGGCAAAAAAGGCTGGTTTTCTTCCATTTGATGTCAGTAGATTTTGAATTAAAACCCTATAAATTTTTATAATGTTTGAAATAGACGACTTTAATCCCAGCAGTAGATAAAATCTATCCATTTGTTGCAATAAATTTCTTCAAGATATTTCAGCATTTTCCCCGTTTTTGTAGATAGAGAAAATCTTACCTTGAAAGTATCCAATTCATTTTTGAATTTATCTAAACTTTGTTAAATTATTTAAATTTCTCTTCAATACGAAACGTAAATTTTTATTACTGTAATTGCATAAGTAATTAAATTTACTTGGTTTAATGAAATTAATTAATTAGAATTAAGTTAAGTTCATTAACTAATTTAAAGTAATTAATTAAAATAAAGTACAAGACTTGAAGAAAAATGTGTTAGTGAAATTTCAAACAAAATGTAACATTAATTATGGTGATATAATTACAAAAAGCAAAAAAAAAGTCATTTTAACATTTTATTAGATATATTTTTTAAAATCAACAGCCTTTCAAAATCTATTTGTATCAAGCATTTTTTACATTTTCTCAAAAGAACCGCTCATAGAAACTTTAAATTCTCTTTTAAGGCATCCAACTACATTTGGAACCATGAATTTTGAAAATGAGTATAAATAAACATTTTTTAAAAAATATTTTGTGTCAGTTATATAAAATTATTTTAAGAATATTACTACAATAAAAAATTACTTAAATGCAATTTTTTTGGCAAAAAAATAAAGAAAGAATGGCATGTTTTCAAAACATTCTCTTTTTTTCGTAAATGCTTCAAAACAATAATATTTTACTTATATATATAGATAATACATCGATATAGAACCTGTATGAGGATTTTTGAAAACTTTACATTATTTTCAGAGGTACGATCAATTAAAATAATAACTGATGTTCTTTTGTTAAAATTTCTGTATTCTGATGCATAAAAACATGAATAAATACACTTCTAAATCATATATTTCTAAAACACTAGTTCAGGCTCTGTATATATAAGTAAAACATTATTATAGAAGCCTTTTTTATAAAATGAGAATGTTTTGAAAATAAATTATTCTTTTTTCAATTTTTGCAACAAAAAATGTATTTAATTTTTTTTTTTTTTTTTTGTAATGATATTCTTAAATCAATTTTACATGTATATTCTAATTCAAATGTACTAAATATCAAAGAGTATTCATTTGTACGCTTTTTGCAACTAAAATTTCAAAAGTACTCAGATATCTTATATCTAAAGATATCCGACTACCCTAAAATTGTGAATTTTGCCAAAAATTGACAAATATTTTTATGATTTTATTTTATATGGCATCTTATTAGCTTCATAAAAATACCAAGTTTATTATTTTTCTTTCACTAGAACAAAAACTATAAGTATTAGTAAATATAAGTTTTAATAAGAGCAGATGTCATTAATTTAAGCAAGATGTCATACTTTAAAACGCGTTTACTCGAAATAAGTTTTTTTAAATGCTCAAATGGGACAGCGATTGCTCAAAAAGATCTGAAAATAATTAATTGAAATTTTTTGTGTATGTTCTGTATAATAGTAGAAGTGTTTTAACCTTCAGATTTATTAATCACCGTTTTATTACAAAATTTTCAGTTCCTTATGTGAATATAATAACTGTTTTTAAGCAAATTCATATAACAACTAAGATAAAGTGCTCTAGTTTTAGTAAAACTTAAAATATCTGTTATCCTGAATGTCATTTCAAAATAGAATAACATAGCAACACATCAGAATTGAGAAATTGAAGATTTGTTAATAAACTTTTGGTACAGATTAGGCCACGTTTATGTTATTTTTTGCCATTTTTTACCAATTTTTTCCCATTTTAGTAGTAATAATTTATTTTTCCCTTCTTATTTTTAACATATTTTTCATAAAATGTACTAAACAAATCTAAAAACAACAAAAAAATCTCCATATTTATTTATTTTTTTTTAAAAAAAGTTGTTGCAAGTAGTTGGATACCTTAAAAGAAAATTTTAACTCAGAAAACATGTTTTTTCTATTATTACAAAAAGGTATTTTTCCTATGTCTAGAAGAAATTCAGTACGAAAATAATATGAACAGTGTTATATATAAACATGCATTTCCAAAGTCTAGAGGAAGTTACGATAGTTGGATTGATAAGTATATTATTCTTATAATAATAAACAGTCCTTATTTGTGTAAACTAACTACTGGCAATTACATGAACTAATTTAGGACAATGAGTTTAAAAAATGCAACTACCACACTTAAAATATCCGAATACTTGCGACAACTTTTTTAAAAAGAATTGGAGGTTTGAGAATTTTTTTGGGTATTTTCAGATTTGTTTAGTAAATTTTAAGTTAAATATGCTAAAATTAAAAAGAGGAAAAGAAATTATATATATTATTACTAAAATGGGAAAAAATGGATAAACATTTACAAAAAATAAGCGTGGCCCCTTCTGTACCATAAGTTTATGGATAAATTTTCAATTTCTCTAATCTGATGTGTTGCTATGTTATTCATTTTTGAAATAACCTTTAGGATAAGAGATATTTTAATTTTTACAAAAACTAGTGCACTTCATCTTAGTTATTATATTAAATTATTTTAGGAAACAGTGATTTTATGTTAACATAAGAGATTGTAAATTTTGTAATAAAACAGGGACTGATCAATCTGAAGGTTAAAACATTTCTACTATTCTACAAAATATACACAAAAAAATTCAGTTAATTATTTTTAAAACTCTTTTAGCAATCGCGCTGTCCCCGTTTCAGCATTTTCAAAAAAACACATTTCGAGTAAAATGCGTTTTAAAAAGTATGCCATCTTGCTTAAAGTAAAGGCATCTGCTTTTACGTAAACACCTGTAGTTTTTGTTCTAGAGAACGGAAAATAATAAGCTTGGTATTTTTATAGAGCCAAATCGTACTGTCACCTGCACGGTGCTCAGAGATAAAAGCTAACGACAGTCGGACACCTAGCCCCTGGCCACGATGAATTTCGTGTTTCTCGATCTAAAATCGTCAGACAGGTAGCATTAGAAACAACAACATAGAACAAATAAGATGGCCTATAGAATAAAATCATTAAAAAAATTTGTCAATTTTGGCAAAATTCCCAATTCTAGAGTATTTGGATATCTTAAAGGAACTACTGGCGTTTCAATGCATAAATGGTAGCTAGATTAGAAAAAATTAGAAAATCAATATACTGAATCACAATGTTTTAAACTTATAACTGCAATGTAAATGTGTTTCGTTTCACAACTATTGACGCATTCTCTAAAACACCACTCGAGTAAAAGTAAAATGTGGAGAACGAACAACCATAGACCAAAACAACTTAAGTTTTGCTCAATTTTCCAAAACTTTAGCAAAATTACGTTCTTCACTGTCTCATAAATATAACAAAATCGATTTTTTAAGAGAATCCAATTTTATTTCGATATTTTTTCCAAGAGAAAAAAAATGAAGAAATAATGATGAAAAGAATGCCAATCGATGCGGGTTGTAAAGTTTATGGACAGTAAAAAAAGTTTAAGACAAAACTTTTTCTTGTGATAAGAACTTTATCACATGTTTATCTACCATGAGGTAATGTAGTTTACTCTGACTAATTTAACGCAAAATAATAACAGAACGGTCTATTAAAAATGGTTATCACATTTTTCTGATTTTAAGTGTAATGGAAGGAACATTAAAGTGAATGTTAATTTTCTCAATTCTAAAACATCACATGATGGCTTTTGGAAGAATTACGATTTTAAACGCATTTTTTTTTATTTGATTCTTTAATTTATGACAATTTTTTTTCTGCCGAAAGTATGTAAAGCATTCCACAGTGTTTCTTGCATATGTATTTAGACCAGTGGTCACCACCCCCTCCTCCGGGTCGCAGGAGAAGGAACATAACCCAAGGACTACTAAATTTTTTCTATTTTATTTACTACAGTGCAGTGGTCTTCAAACTTTTTCAAGTCGTGGAATCCTTAGAACTTGAAGGTGCTTTCGTGGAACCCCTAGAACTTGATGGTGCTTTCGTGGAACCCCTTAGAACTTGGAGGGGCTTTCGTAGAACCCCTAGAACTTGAAGGGGCTTTCAGGAACCCCTAGAATTGGAAGGTGCTTTTGTGGAACCCCTAGAACTATAAAGTGTTCTCAAGGGAATCCCATTCCAAACACATACTTCGAAAAATATATCTCAAAATAATATTTAAAGTAGATCAACATGTTATAGATACTTTATGTAAACTCAATTTAAAAAAAAAATATTGTGTTAACCTTGTGTGGGTTCTTTTACTGATCGGTGGTGTGTTTGAATTGGTAAAAAAAATAACAATCGGTTTTTGTCCCAAAGATTTATTTTTCTCCTTCTATGGGACACATCACAAAAGCGAATGAATTAAGAAAATGTGCGAATACACGAATTTTATATGATCACGAATATACAAGGATTTTTCCATTAAAAAGGAATTAATTATTTTCTCAACATGTGAATGTGTTTCGAAAGCTGAACGTTGAAGCATTTTTTGGTCTGTGAATAAATTTTACAATTTATTTTTACTTTTATTATTGCCAAATTTATAAAAATAAAAGTATAAATAATTTTAAGATGATTAAGGAGACACAATACGATTCATTAAACAAAAATCGGTAAAAAAATCAAATATAATTTTTTAGCCTAAATTATTTTTATATACCTTTCTACAAACTCACAAAATTTAACAGAAAGTTGTGAGAACTTTTACATTCGTTTTTATTCACATCTTAATGGTAAAACAAAACTTTAAACTGGCTTATCTCAGAAATATAAAATAACTAGTTTGCCTTCATTTAAAATGTTAAGGCTTTTTTTCTGTTGGGCCTAATACTTGGGCATTTTTTTCACTTCTTGCTAATAGTGCATGGAATGAAAGTTGGTACGTATTTTTCAATCAAAGTAATACTTATTTTTTAAAAAATAATTGAATTTAATATTTACACATTTTTTAAAGAATTTTCAATAAGCATTCATGAAAAGAAGTATTGTACGAATACCAATCATGTTATTACTAAACCCAAACCAACTTTTGTTATATATAGGTTAGAGTACTTGTAAATCAAATTTCAAATATGTACGTCAATTTGTGTAGGAGAAGTAGCATTTTAAAATCATCAAAAAATTTCAAGTTTTTCCCTTAAAAAAATTAAATGGTTAGCTTTTTATGAAATTTTGAGCACAAAATCTGTTTTACATTATACATACACATAGAAGGCAACCAAAAGCATTTAAAAATCATTAAATTAAAAAAAATTGTTTAAATCGTACCAGTTTCCTTGACTTGTAACTATATAATGCCAAATTGTTCTTTAGTGTTTAAGATTAAGTACTCTGATGTATTTGAAAAAATATTCCCTGTAAAACATTTGATTTGGTGATAATATCTGTTTTCATATGTATACGATTTATAATTTACAATGTTCTTCGGTTACTAGTGGAATGGGTATAAATTGTATTAAATTTAGTCTGTTTATTCACCAAATATGGTTTCCAAATTTTTTTAGTATGGATAGGCACAGCAATTTTGTTTTCGATACTTATACCGGTTTACTTTTATTTTTCTCCTGAGAAATTTTTTAAAAACTCTTAAGTCCCAGCATATCAACTCAATTTATGTTGCATATAAACACAGAGAAAAGTATTTCTAAATAACAAAGTTGAGTAATTATTCTCAATTTATTTAATAACTCAGAAAACTATTATCAGGTGATAAAAATTTCTTGTATGAACAAAAAATGTATGTAATTGAAATTATAAAGGGTAATTTATGCTTAAGAAATTAGAGATTATAATAATTAAAAATGCTTCAAACTAAAGACATTACGGTTTGTTATTATTTAAACATTTAAGTTTATTAATTTTTACATTATATTCCATTATAAATAAGAAAAATATTAAGCGATTTCATAAGTTTTTTAATGAGCAAAAAAGATGATTGTCTGTTCAAACACAAAAGTCAGTCAGTAACAAAATATAAATTCTCTGTAAAGGATAAAACATCATGAATAAAATTTTTGATTTTACTCATAATTATTTTTTAGAATTAAAATGTTTTACAATTTTAAGTAAAAAAATAAAGTTAGTTTTATATTTCAGCAATTGAATTCATTTTTGAAATTTAAAAATTAAATCTGTTTCCTATATATTTTGGCTTTTATTATTTATAATGACTGGCTTGCATTGCGGCCTTAAGTGAATTTATTCGGCTTAAACCGAAGTGAAAAAAATGTTATATATCTTGATGCAATTTTAAAAAATCTCTGTTTTAATTACTGCGGATTTCAATTATTGAACCTAAATTCATCTAAAGTTTGGACTGAAATTTTCTCAAAATTCAGTAGAAGGTTAGTAATAAAAATATGGAAATTATTATAATTCCTTTGTTGCGTACTTAAAATGCTTTGTTCGGGAGAAATTTGTAATTTGCTTACCTTTAAAAATTACAACAAATAAATATGATTTAAAATGTTCCTTCTCAATAGTTAAAATTGAAACGAAAACTTTCGAAAAAAGCTCTAGCTTCACCAACGATTTTAAATTAACTATGTTAACTATTTACCCGTGGCGCCCTCTAGTGCAAATCGTAGAAATTGTATTAAATCGTAAATTCTAATTTTTTATATTTACATTCTAAGAAACCAACATATATTTTAACTAAAATTTATTTTTTCCCCCATTTGATTATTTTATAAATTTCTGACATTCATGAAGTTTTCAGATGCGATGTATTTTTTTTTTTTATTCTAATAACTAAGCATGTTTTTTTTTTCTTCAATATATGATTGTCAGTTTATTTTTAGACTGACTTAATCAAGAGTAAATATTTTATTAACAGATATTGGCTTTGAAGAAATATTAACAGATATTAATAATTAATGTTTTTTTTATCAACAAATATTATTAAAATAAATATTTTACTTTAGTGTAACAGAAAAATCTTTCTTTTTAGTGTGCATAAAGCATACCGTATTTACTCGAATCTAAGCCGCACTATTTTTTCAGTGTTAATGCAAATGAAAATCAGGTGGGGCTTAGAATCGAAGGCAAAACATTTGTTGGATGGGGGAAATTCAGTTTCCACCCCTTTCTAAAAGAAAAATTTAACCGTCCGTTCTGGCCACTTGCATGGATGACTTGTATCTCATTCTGCAGTTTTTCTCCAGTATTCAGTCTATCCTAAATTTCATTGTCTGCTCGTATTCAGGAAATTTTTTTGTATACGCTTTTCTTTAATTACCTAAACACCAAAGAAATCGGTAATAATATCCAGACGATTCACTATGACGCAAGTATGAAAAAGGGAGGCAGTTTTATATGCAGAAAAAAAAGTGGAAACCAAGCAGCGGCCACTGAAAATTTGGCACGAATGAAACAAATACACGTCGATAGTGTAAGCAAAATGATATAATTTTTGCTTACAAATGTTCCACAGTTCAATAATTCATTTGTATTTCTTTAAAAAAATGTTGCATAACAAATGTATTGGAGGGCACAGAAAACGACACCAATCCGAAGTCAGCTGTGATAGTTAAAGTGACGAATCATTTTCAAAACATGATACTGACAATTAGAGTTAGGTATGTATTTGAAAGAGTTTTTTTCACTGGTCTTTCTCATTAAATTTCTTAATTTATTGATAAATCTTATGCACAGTTTTTTTTTTCTCTCTCAAAAACTTGTAGATAATGGGGGTGCGGCTGAGATTCGAGTAAATACGGTAATTTGTTATTAGTTATAAAAAAAGGGCATTTATACATGACAATATTGATAAATGATATTCATATGATTTTCTCGTGGTTAATTGTAATCCAAACCGAGAGTATGTAGGAAAGATGAAATTCATTTTTCAAGTTTCTCTTTTAGCGAGCTTTACATAAATTTTAAATCAAATTTTAAAAAAATTTTTACACCTTTAAATTAGGTAGGCAATCTTATCCGATTTTCTCCTAGCAGATTGTATCAAAAGGAATTAATATAAGGTAGTAGTGAATATAAAAGTCTTGCCTATTATTATTAGTGTTTTTGAGAAAATTCTTTTCAGATACGTAACACCTATAACGCTTTTGATTTTTCAAGCTGATAACCAAGATAAAAAGCATACAGAAGAATAAGCTCATAAACTTTGAACAATATTGATTTAAAATCTGTTAAAAAATATATTTATTCCTTGAAAATAGGTACGTCTTACCATGAAAATTTTATACATTGTGTCTCAAACTGCTGAGTTGGTTTTCAACCCATTTGAATTGTCTTAAATGAAATTATTCGTTTAATTTTATATAAAGCAACAATGGGCTCTTGAAATGGCTCCTAAATAGTACAAAACGAGAAAAAACACATTTAATTTATATTTACTTCGTTACAAAATATATTATTCATAAATTACGAGAATTCTGCTCTCTTCATTTCAGTGGCATACCCAGGGGCCGGGTTTTAGGGGGGTTCAAACATCTCTCATAAAACAAACAGTTTTAAATACATTACTGGCCATTAAAATTGTTACACCAGGAAAAAATGCTGGTAACAAAATGATATTTATTGGACAAATATATTACATTGGAAATAACCAGTGATTAAATTTTTAAGAAATTTGGGTGCATAAATCCTGAGAAATCTGTACCAAGAACCTCTTGCAGTAATAACAGCACTTATACGCCTGGGCATTTAATCAATCAGAGATTGGAAGGCATGCACATAGACAGATGCCCATGCATCTTCAACACGATGCCACATCACATCAAACGTAGTGACTGGCGTATGGTGAATATTCAATCGCTCAGGAATCATGTGGACCATACGTTTTCTATTGGCGAGAGATCTACTTAACGTGCAGTCCAGCGCCGTCTCAAACATTTTTCGTGTCAAAGAAGGTCCGTACACAACACCAGCAGCATGCGGTCGTACATCATTATGCTGCTGAAACATGAGGTTTCGTAGGGCTCGAAAAAAGAGTGGAGCCACGAGTCGTAACACAACAAAAATCCAACGTGCACTGTTCAAAGTGCTATCAATGCGAACAAGAGATGACCGAGACGTGTATCAAAAAACACCCCATACCATCACTCCAGGTGATGTGCCAGTTTGACGGGGAATTCTTTTGGACCATTATTTTTCAACCAACCTTCTCCGAAGCGTGATATGCAAATTAAGTTTAATATATACATTCTTTATTTGCGAGTTTGGGAGTTAGTGAATTGTGAATAGATTGGAAGTGAAGTAAATCGACAGTGAAACGTATACGTAAACAGTGTTGGAAGCCAGAAGTTGGAATATTAAGAAAGTGATTAGCTTAACTACTGGAGAGGTGCTTAAGTCAACGTGTAAGAAATAGAAGACTGCAAGAGTTCAGGTACTGTGATTTTAAATCAAGTTGAGGTTTATGAAGTTAAACTAATAGTGCAGTCATTAAATACGTGAGCTCTATATATAGTTATCTTAAAGGTAGAGTTGCATGATTGAATATATTCTACCCAACGCAATCTAGTCTCAATCCCATTCTATCACTGATTAAATTTATCTTGTTTAAATGTTGTTTGTGTCTGAGTTGAATATAGTGATAAATAAAATAACTGAAGTTCATCATGTCGTCTGATCATTTAGTTCCTCCCACATCTCTAGCCGGGTCACAGGGAAGAAGGGACAAATTCTTTATAAAGTGTAAATATCACTATTCAGTTTATGGTACAATGACAAATCTTTGAAATGTGATCTTAAAAAACATAATGCATTAATTGTACTGTCATTAAGCCTGGAACGCTATTATATGCACAAATTACCAGCTGTCGAAAATGCTCCTTCGACATTTACGCTAGTTGGTAGCATTGTTAGCAAAACGCGATATACTTTTTCCAAGAATTTACCTCTAAATTTGTCATCTTCAAATAAATCAATTTCTCATCGGATGGTTCTGGATATAGCTGATTTTTGTATTATATTTTAGTTTGTTGAAATCTTTTTGCTATCACTAATTCTAATTTTTGTTCTAGAGACAATTCCTTTCACTATCGACATCAGTGTCATAATCCTCTTCAATAACTGTATCAAATTTTTCTGAATGTGGGTACAAAATTTTAAGAAAATTTACTATAAACTTGATCAAATTTGATTGCGTTAGTCTCCTTTCTTCTTTTTCATTTTGATTTTTAAAATCATGATGATATGTAAATGCAAGTATTATATGCAAATACAATGTAAATAACAAATTCCCCAATTTAAAAAAATATCGAAATATCAAGTACTTTCTTCACAACTACAACCTTGTTTTCGCAGATACGAATATCAGACAACGAATCATCGCGTGTGCAGTATCGCTCTGAGCTGTAATAGGACAGTTTTGGCCCAACTCCTTGCATAATTCACATATTTTATCATTTCTCTTGATTGCACGATGCTACTTTATATTCTAATTAATTTCGACCGTTAGGGAGACATAAAAACGAAAACGTATACTAATTTGCTAGGTTGGAGATCCCTGAAGCTATAGTGGAGACAATTTAAAGAATTTCTAGTAAATACCGAAAAAACGGTATTTAAACTGTGAATATCGGTATTACAAAATTGCACAAATGGCTCAAAATACCCAGTATTCAGTATTCTAGTATACCGATATTGCAATCCCTATTTGTGTGTGTCCAAAATCATTTTATCCTTAAACAGTTTGAAAAGATTTAAAACAACTTTGAAATGTTCAAGAAATGTCCCTTTCTCAATAGAAAAACTGTATTATCCATGTAATACATTTAGGTTAACGTGTATATTGTCTTTATGGAAACCTGCATGTCACCTATATAATACCATTATTTGTTAGTAAAAGGAGAAAAAAAATGTAATTATTTATGACACATCCCTTTCTTGCGTTGTAGTTTAATTCATGTTAAAAGTCAAAATTTTTTGTAATATTGCAATTTAATACAAATATTCATGTAGTTGTTGTTTTTTTAAAGATATTCAGAAAAGTCAAATTTTAAACACATTTTCTTAGAAATTCAATTACAATGAAATTTTTCGCTTTCTCTGAATGAATAGAAATGTAATATAGTAAAACATATGTAACATATATATTCTTTTTGTGTTTTTGGTTCATTTTTTACTTTAAATTCACTTTTTACTATTCAAGTGAAGGATCCATACTTAGATAATTTCCACGTTACCATTTTCCACATATGATACCAGGGCGCTCTATGCATCTCACATTTTTATATTTATTTCCATTCCCGTATAATATCTCAACGCTCCACCACATCCATTTCCTCCGGGCAAATGCCCGAACATATATTACACTCCAGACCATTCGGAAAGCCATTTCCCTGAGCTATAATTCCCAGAGCAAGTTATCCTACCGGCAAGTGATTCCGATATCCATCGACTTGGAGAGCTGTTGAACGCAATAAACGCACATGGGGACGATTGATTTTTATCCTATTCCTTTAGCCTGCCAGGAGAAGTAAAGATTGGATGACTGCGCATGATCAGGATATAAAATTAGTATACATATTTTATTTCTACATAGTATCAATTTCTGTAGTGTTAGATGTTTGCTTGGCAAGGTGTAATAAAACAAAAATTTATATCAAAACTTATTTTACTCCTACTGCAATATATAGAGCAATATTTTTGTCAGTATTAAAAAACACCATGTTATAACACCATGCTATTTTCCTTCTAACTATTACACACATAAACACACATATTTATATATATATAAATGGATGTTTGTAGATATGAAATCGCATTACACCAGCACCGTTCAACCGATCACTATGAAAATTGGAATGATATGTATTTATTTTTGTGGAGAAGGTTTTTGTGTATCCTCTTTGCTGCAGCTCCCCACAACGTGGCGCTACAGAAAAGCAACTTTTACATGGTTCAATCAATCACCTAGTTGCCAAAAATGGTGCCAACTTGGCTCTATCACCAATATTTTACTATGTTTCCATTGAATCGCCATTATAATGTGCGGAACGGCGTTGCATGGGAATATAATAATTTTAACATAAAATAAATACCACATCCAGATATAAATAATTATTTACACTATTTTAGGCGTTCATTACACAAAATTTGTAGCAATGCGTTACTTTTGCTGAGCAGAGATCAGCTTAGGAACGTGTTTTCAGAAATCGGTCCACAAGAGAGTTAAAAGGCGTTATAAATATTTTTAAAAAATCTATTTATCTGCTATTAAGCTATCAGACTAAAAATTTCACTAATACTGTTTTTTTTTAAGTTGTATTTCTTTTGCGGCGTTAGGGAAAAAGGATGAGAGTAAATTTTTTCGATGCGCGCACACCTTTACGGATGTGACGACACAATACCGATGCGAGCGCACACACTTGTCAAAAAACTTCGGAAGTTACTGAGACATCTTGGCTATTGGGTGTCGATCGAATTGGCGAGCCCCTCCACACACACACACACATGTGTTTTATATCTATGTGCTTGTGGTTGGGATAGGGGAAAGAGCTTGCACTGTAAAATATCAGTCCTCCATGTTCTTCCTATGGGGTAGTAAATTTTCTAACATGCCACTTTTTTGGTGCTAGAGGACTGATATTTGGGGGATCGTAATCACTAATGTTATAAACCATATCTGTTGGGAGGCATACCCCCGGTGCATTCACCCCCTCTACAACTTTTGGGCCAATATCTCGGCACCCGAGCCTCACAGTCCATTCGAACCTGGCTCGTTCGATCCCTCTCTTTCTGCTCTTCCAGTTATTATAATTTCATGCTCATATGGCTATTTCTTCCACTGATTTTAATGGTTTTAAATTTGTTTAAATTCACAATATCTCGGCTCCTGTTTGAGTCTCGGACTTGAGATTTGAACCAACTTTTCCACTCATCGAGACCCATCCAGCCATCTATTTAATTCCCATTGTGTAGGCATGGGGAGGGCTTAAGCACTAAAATGTCATGCTCCCATGTTAATCTTATGGGGACTGGGGAAAATTTCACCCTCCCCCCTAAGAAATTGAGCATGGGACTTGATTTTTGGAGGTCCGCCATATTTTCGTATTGGTGCGAGCTTTACGTGGAATTGGCCCCCTCCGGTGCTCCCCCCCTACAGGGCTAATAACTCGAATCCTATGCTACCGTGGTAGACCGCACCAGCTGGATTCAATTGTTCTCCCTATGAGCATCCTAGAAACATTTCTTTTCAGGACGATAGCCCTATTTCTTAACCCACATTTAACATTTCAAAATTATTTTAAAGTTTTAAAATTTTTTAAATCCCATATATCTTTGAGGATTTTTGAGCTCCGTTAATGAAACTCGGACCATGGGTTCTCCTCGTTGAGCTCTTTCATCTGTTATAATTCGTGTGTAGATAGTGGGCCTAGGGAGATGTTATTACTAAAATTAGAATCTCCATGTTCTTCCTATAGGGATCTTTTGATGACGTCACTATTTTTCAGAGACAGAAGAATGAAACTTTGGGATTACCTACTACTCTGTGTACCGTTGGGATGTACGTGAGCATTTACATAACAGTTGCTTTCCCCCCCCCAGGGGGAGTTAGTTTCGTTTTCCTTTCCAAAGCTAGCGCTGCCCCATTTGCAACTACAGACTCCTGACCGGTTCGAATGAATTCCTTCCTGTGTTTCCTCACAATCAGGCTGAGATTCGAGTTGGTGAGAGCCCTGCTTCTATTTTTTTTAATTGTTTTAAATTTTTTTAATTATTTTAAAATGACCATAACTTGGGGGGCTCTTCAGGCGGATGTCTTAATTTTTTCGGGAACGATTCTTCCCGCCGAGACATTTAATATGAGGTCTTAGGTGTCACATTCGGTTCACCGCACCTCCAGATACAGTCTGCCGAAAACCCCACATGTTATTGGTCCTATTGTCTCTGTGCGGGGGTGTTTAAATTTATTTAAATCGTGATTATCTCGGGTTTGGAAACTGATTCACATATCGGATTCCACACCACGAAAAACACCGGACACTTACTTTTCGTGCATTTTGGTTTACAATATCTGCTTCCAAAGACACATGAGAATTGGGACTTTTTTACGAATTTTTCCGTTTTTCGGATTCTTCACATTTCCGGCAATAAAAAAATTATGGTGTAATTAATTGAAATAAGAACTATCCTATGTTTTAAGTTGGACAAAATGACACACATTATGCAAAATTATATTATGATGGGTTGAGTAGTTTCGGAGTCCATCGCGGACAAACACTGTGACACGTATATTTTATATATAAAAATATAACTCTATAGATGAAAAAGGCCGGAAAATATGGGTATCAAAGACGGATGATGTGGTTTTTATGAGCATCAAGAGCAAGCTTATATTTGCAGTTACTCAGTGAAATTATGTGAGCATGTTAGTATATGTGAGCAAATGATTACCAATTACTATTTTCCAAAATAATATACGTTTTGTTTCACGTGGCAGTAAAATTGACTTTGTAATTTTGGAATACCATCTGTTCACGCTAACTGTCTTTATATTAATAAATGTCAATAATTAAAACAGAATTTTTATTAACTTAAGAAATATTCCCACTGTTTCAGATTTTGCTTTAAAGCACAGAGCTTTCCTATTTTAAATAAAGATATATTAGAGTTTTCCCAAAAGAAATTGAAAATACTTTAAGAAGTCAACTGAACAGAAACCAAACGAAAACTTGGAAATATATTATATTCTAAAATGTAATTATATAGTGTGAGACTGATAGAATTTTAACGGAAAGTAAACAGAAATTTAGATGAATTGCGAACTAGTATACTTATGTATTTAGTCTCTACTTGTATGTTAACTTGTATCTCAGACCTGATAATTTTCTCAACCGATTTGCTTCTTACATACAAAGTCTTATATTGCATTCCATAATGAGCTGCACCTCTTATGCTAAAATTTTTAAGATTAGTCTGCGCTATAAAATTCTACGATTTTAAAATTATTCTACGCTATAAATAACAGATCTTAATTTATAATAATATATATAAACAGGTTATATAACAAAATAATTCTATATTTATAAATTAAAATAATATGTGAAAGTTTACAATATATTTTTAAGGATTCGACGTATAGTATTTCATTAATTGCATATTTATCCTAGAATTTTTATTTTAAAGGAATCATTTCGATTATTTTATTGTATGTATTTATTAAAAATAAATTTAAAACAAATCAGAGGTTATAAAATCCAAATTATTCTGTAATCCATTATTTACTTTTTTCCCTTTGAAATAAAGAGAGCTTTAATATTTCAAAATATTCTACTCTCCATGTGTTGTCCTATTCAATTCCCTCTATAACCTACTATATATCGAGATAAAAAAAATTCCGGAAATTTAGTTTCGGAAAAAGCTTTCTTGAAAAAAAAAAAGGATTAGATAGATCTCTTTTTTTCTGTCCTTTTCTAGGTGATATCAAATGCAGATCAATCCTTAGAGGCAAAAATGTCTGTAGGGGGGTTATGAATTCTTGATCAGTAGTTCTGAATGATATACAAAACAAGAAAGAACTAGAGAACCTTTAATAATACGAAGACAGTAACGGCTACAGAATAAAAGAACGAGATTCAAATTATCAATACATTTTTTTCTTTCTCGTAAGATTTCGATGTGTGTTGTTGCAAAATAGGAAGAAGATAAATAATAAAAAAGACAAAAATGAAATTTGAATTTTAAATGAAAGTGATAATTATTATACCAAACATTGATATTGTCCCTGTCGTTTCTTCTCTAAATATAAATAAATTTATTACAATATCAAAATAATGCAACAGCACTGAAGAATTTAACTAATATAAAAGTGGTGTGATAAAAAAAAGTTAAATTAGGAATAAAACACATTTAAGAGAACCAGGACAGCATACACATTCAAAAAATCGATTTTTCAATGTTAGTATTAAAAAATATTGCATATTTTTCTGGATTTAAAAATGCATAACACTTATAAGTTCATTAATAAAATAACTTTAAAATATGAAAATGATAATTAACAAAAATGTAAATAAACGGTTGCAAATATGTTTAGTTTTTTTCACTTTTTTTCAAAAGCAAATTATTTGCTTTAAGATACACTTTTAAAAAAAAACTATTGCACTATATGGTTTTAAATTTTTATACTTCTGTGCAGGATACTTGTGCATGTAGATACACTGGTGTCCAAAAATTAAACATAAATCGTAAAATGCGAAAAACTTGGAGTAAATATTCGTAAAATTATTCCAAATTTCTTGCGGATATTAATTGGGTAAAGAAAAAATATTGGGTTTATGCAAAACTTTTCAGTCGACTACGTCCTGCGCGAAACACCGGTGCATGTCGGAACGCGGAGAAACTGATTCGCACAGAATAGGCAGTTCAGACAAGTTTCGTACAACTGCTGTGCGAAGGAACGTTCTTAACCATCAAATAAGGTGAATGATGGCCCAAAGACGCCAATTGGACATGTTTACAAAAGGAAGAATCGTTGGAATGCTGGAATCCTCACGATTACAAACTGAAGTGTCTCGAATTCTGAATGTGCACCAGTCTGTGATCTCCAGACTGTGGCAGAGGTTTCAAAGAACTGGAGAAGTTACCCGACAACCAATATCAGGTCGACCGAGAGTCACTGCCAGAGCACTGGGTTTGGCACTCACAGTCGCCACAGGAATACGAATTTCGAGACAAACTGTTTACAGGAGACTCAATCACGCTGGCCTGTATGCCAGAAGACCAGTAGTTTGCATTCCCCTCACGTCTGCGCATGAACGCGCTCGTTTGAACTGGACTTTGAAATATCAACTTTGGAGTGTGGGAGAGTGGGCCAATGTGATGTTCAGTGACGAGTCCCGGTTTAGTCTGAGTAGTGATTCTCGGCGGGTAACGATATGGAGAGAACGTGGAACACGTTTTGAACCAAGAAACATAATGGAAAGACATCATTTTCCATCAAGGGGAGTAATGGTATGGGCAAGCATCATAATGGACGGCAGCACAGGCCTCCATTTCCTTGACACGGGGTCTGTGACTGCTCAAAGATAAAAAGACGAAGTTCTTGAGCCTTATGTTCGCTTGTTTCGAGGTGCTGTCAGTCCTGACTTCATATTCATGGATGATAATGCGCCATGTCACCGAGCGGTGCTGTTTGATGACTTCCTTAAAACGGAAAACATCCAGCGCATGTCGTGGCCTGGTGAACTCCCCTGATTTAAATCCTATCGAGCATGTATGGGATATGCTCGGGAGACCAACTGCAGCCCTTTCGCACCCACCAAGCTCCGTTACAGAACTGAAGAGAGCTCTCCAAGAACCTTGGAATCGTTTGAGCCCACAACTGATACATCATCTCATAACAAGTATGGTAAATCGCTGTGCAGCGTGCCTGGCTGTCAGAGGTGACTACACGCCTTATTAAACTGCATCATCATTATTTTATTTAATGTTTTCTTTCATTTTTTCTTTAAAGTGTAAATCCTTGCTATGCTCAATTTTCTTTCAAACTGCTACTTTGGATAGTAAAATTAATTATTATCATTCTTTTGATTTGTGCCTCCTTATTTTATAACCATTTTACACTCGCATATCACGTTTCCCGCCATTCTGATTTACAGTTCCTTCTTTATTCGCATAATTATCAATTATGCTTAACTTTTGGACACCAGTGTATATGTCCCATAAACAAAGAGTCTTATTTCTGGCAAAGGACATCAATTCATGTTAAATTTTCAATATATGTGTATATTTTGCTATGTTTTCCACTGGCCCCAAAGTGATTTCTCACACCAAATATTTTAAGCTTTGAAGAGAAACTGGACATAAAAATTCCAACCATATATGTTATCCTTGCCATCAATATAATGATGATGAACTCTATACCCTCTCAAGACTAACATCAGAAAGGACAAATATATTGTGAGGTCAGCCCTGCAAAACAGTACAATCTTATCACGGAACATTAGGGACCCAAGAAACTGGTAGGTTTGCAGCATTTCCACTTTTTGCTCAGGCAGTGCAAAGACGTTTGCAGCAGCGTAGACTGTCAGCACGGTGACCATTGATTTGGCTTTCCTTGACAATGCAACATGGAGAGAAACTACGAGCCTGGTGTGCCGAATGACAAAGCTGGATACAGAAATGTCACAATGTCGTCTTTTCAGACTTGTTCCGATTCTGAATGCTATATTCTGATGGCCGTGCATGTGTAATGGGTTGGGTAGCCATTGAGTACACGACACGCAGATCTTTAGTTTGGAACGTCGATTATTTGAATGCAGATCGATACATTTCAGATATATTACTTATAGTGATAGTGCCCTATTTTCGAAGATCAGATGTTGCACTCCGTGTTCTGACGTTCCCCGATGGACAGGGTATTCGATTGTTGCTCTGCCTGCACTGTCTCCAGACCAGTCACCCATTGGAAACATCTGGTCATGGGTTGCTGAGAGATTCGGCCGCTACGATTGAAGTGTGGCATATAGATTTGAAACAGCATGGAATTCGTGGCCCGTTTCTTTCATCCAAGCTCAGTTCGACTCCTTGTCTAACCAGGTAAGGGCCAGTTTTAATTGCCAGGAGTGACAAATGTTTCTACTTATTTCACACCCCTGTAATCCTCAAACTGCTTACAACTTTAATAATTTTGTCTTCATGCCATACTGTTTACGTACAATACATATCCTTTTTTTTTTAATTTGTTTTCCTTCATAGTGTTGCAACTTTAATGGCCAGCAGTGTGT
>BMAO01016413.1:0-53865 GCA_019973975.1 Trichonephila clavata | reverse complement strand
TTTGGTAGACATGTTCCTTTGATAGAGTAGACATCAGCTAAGAACGGATTTTCCGAAATTCGAAACGCAAGGGGCGTTACGGGGGTTAAGGGCTTTAATAATAATTGTTTCCATGTTTAAACTACTTGATGTACAATCTTGAAATTGGGGTAAGCGGATTCCTTTCAGAGAGTAGAGATCCGCTACAAAATGAGTTTGCTGAAAATCGACCCCCAAGTGGCGTTGCAGGGGCTTAGGGGGTTATAGATAATTATTTCCATTTTTAAACTATTTGACGCACTGTCTTTAAATTTGATATATAGATTCCTTTCGTAGAATAATGATCAGTTACAAAACGGGTTTTGTGAAAACAGACTTCTAAGTGGCGTTGCGGGGGATTAAGGGCGTAATAGATAAATATATCCGTTTTTAAACTACTTCACCTACCTGCTTGAAAATTGGTAGGTAAGTTTCTTTCCTGGAGTAAATATCCGCTACAAAATGGGTTTTGGGAAAATTGACCCCCAAGGGTGTTGCGGGGCGGGGGGTTTAAGGGGCGTTATAAATTCCTATTTTTAAGTTATTAGACGTACAGTCTTGAAACTTAGTAAGCAGATTCCTCTCATAGGTAGAGATACGCTAAAAATGGGTTCGTGAAAATTGCCCCAAGTGGCGTTGAGGGACTTAAGGGGCGTTATAGATAATTATTTCCATTTTTAAACTATTAGACGCACAGTCTTTATATTTGATAAAGAGATTTCTTTCATAGAGTAGAGATCAGCTATAAGAAGGTTTTGTGAAAACAGACCTCTAAGTGGCGTTGCAGGGAATAAGTGGCGTAAGAGATAAATATTTTCGTTTTAAACTATTGACCTACCTGCTTGAAAATTGGTAGGAATGTTTCTTTCATGGAGTAAATATCCGCTACAAAACGGGTTGGAGAAAATTGACCCCAAGGGGTGTTGCGGGGGTTAAGGGCAGATATAAATAATTATTTCTTTTTTTAAACTATTAGACTCACAGTCTTGAAATTTGGTTAGCAGATTCCTCTCATAGGATAGAAATACACTGCAAAATGTGTTTTGTGAAAATCGACCCCTAGGTGGTGTTGCGGGGGTTCAAGGGGCGTTATTGATAATTTTTTTGCATTTTTAATTAATTGGACGCACAGTCTTCAAATTTTGCTAAGCAGATTCCTTTCATAGAGTGCAATTCCCCTACAAAATGGGTTTTGTGAAAACAGACCCAGAAGTGGCGTTGCGGGGCTCAAGTGGCGTTATAGACAATTATCCCCATTTTTAAACTGTTAGACGTACAGTCTTGAAATTTGATAAGCAGATTCCTTTCGTAAAGTAGAGAACCGCTACAAATGGGTTTCGCGAATATCAACTACTAAGTTTAATTTCGGGAGATTAAGAGGCGTAATCGATAAATATTTCCATTTTAAACTACTTGATCATCCTGCTTGAAAATTGGTAGGCATGTTCCTTTCATGAAATAGAGTTCCTCTAACAAAGAGTAAAATGAAAATTGACCCCCAAAGATGTTTGCGAGGGGTCAAGAGGAGTTACAGAAAAAAATTCCTGTTTTTAATTGTTAGACCCATATACTTGAAATTTGTTAAGCATGTTTCTTTTGTTGAATAGGGATCCACTAAGAATAAATTTTAAGCAAATCAAGTTCTGGGGGTGCAGGGGGTTACTGGGACGTATTGACAAAAAAAATTACTTTTTTCGAGCTACAAGGACTATAATAATGAAATTTGGTTTGCATTTTTCTTTTGTTGAATTGAAATCCGCTAAGAGCGTAATTTGGAAAACGGCTCTCAACGGGATTACGGGGATATTTATAGTAAAACTTTTGCTTTTTTCTGTTAGATTTAGACTTGAAATTTGGCTTGCATGTTCAATTTACGGAGTAGAGATCCACCGAAAATTGGTTTTGCGGGAATCCACTTGGTTTTTGAGTTACGAAAGAGCAAACATCATTCTATGCTTCAATTTTAGAGATTTTTAGAAAATACAAATTAGATGAGTTTGCCCTTTTTTTTTATCAACAGGTGACAGTTACAGGTATAAGTATATTTTCAATTCAATCGAATTCTTAATGCTAGGACTTAGATATCAATAATTTATACATATATATAAGCAGTAAAAATTTATAAAACATCATGAAATACCAGCGAAGCGGGCGGGTAACAGCTATAAATTCATATAAATAAATGCCGAATAATAGACGCTCTAGAAATGATAAGGGGATTTAGAATAGAAATAGGGAAGAATAAAAATATCAAAAAGGTGAGGAAAAAGCACACCATCAAGACCTATCTAGGAGCGTGTAACATCTCGGGAAGAGGGGCAAAGGAAATCAGACTTTTTTCGTAAAATATATCTTGTCCCCAGGGATTTAAACATGCATGTGTTGGTACTTGCAGGTGATTTTGAGGGACAGAACTAAGATTTTTCAAAGGTAGAATGAAAATCTTCTGAATGTGAATAAACCACAACTTGGGAAATGGAACACATCTTCTACAAAACTCAAGATTTATACCGGTGTTGATCCCGATTCAACATCATCTAAATTTTTCAATACATTTATAATACTTTTTACTTCGTTAATAATTTTTAATTATTCGTTAGTACACTTAATGATTATACTTTTTCTGGTTTTTCATTGTGCTGTAATGGAATTGACATTGTACTGTAAAATTTTCCTTTTAATCTATGATAAATTAAAATTTTAAAGGAACAAAAGAACAGCTTTTAATGTAAGCCATCAATGTCCAAATGCATCAAAAAAGCCATCAAAATCAAATTTCTACCCGAAATTCAGTACCACATCCCACAGCTAAATGATGAGACTTTTAAACAGCTTATAGGACAATGTGAATACAAATTACGCAATGGCGAAAGTAGGACATTGTTACCTAGAGTGACGACATGTTTCCGTTGACTGAACACATTTTTTGACAGCTCTTCCAAATATTTCGTGACTTTCACTAGACTATTTGGTTACTCAACAGTTTATTAAATTGAACGATTCAGAGCTGTCATTCCCAGAAAAGTCTTATAAAAGGAAACGAAATTTCCATTCCTATGCTATTTTGAGTTCTTTTCTATTCCTACACAACAATTTTTTAAAAGAAAGTCAACCTATTTTCAGTGTTGAGTATTTCATGTTCTAGTCGTTTTATTCTCTCTCAGTTTGGTGTCTTATGGATCGTTAAGTACTGCGTTGCTCTTTTGTGGGTATGATATAACGTACACTTTATGCTAAAGAAGATACGATTAGGTGGTGAAATTTTTAAACTTATTTCAATATATTTTATTGAAGACATCTTAACCTAAATTTGCAGAATTTTCAAGAAATAACTATTCAACTAAATCTTTTATTTCATGCATTCGTTTCTGATTATTTTACACAATAAACAAAAAAGTTTAAATGCCTTATATTGAATCTAAAATAAGTTTTAGAATTTTAAATACATAATTACATTATAAATAAAAACCCCAGAAAAGACAATTAAAGTCTAAAAAAATAAAAACAAATGCAAAATAATATAGCTAAAGCTACAATTTTGTGTACTTATACTTAGAAACGTAGTACAATTATATATATATACAATGAGGTGATATAAACTTAATACTTTGGTCATTTTAAAATAATGTGTCTCTTTAATAAGTAAATTTAGGCTTAGATTTAGTATTGTGCAAAATATACATCTCTCTCTCTCTCTCTCTATATATATAGTTATTATATATATAGTTATTAACCTGCAACCTTGGTTCTTAAGGCCATGAGTTTGCTATAATACTACTGTGGCTAATATATACTTTTTACTATCTTGACTAGTTATTTTAGGTTTTTAATTATTTTTTGTATATTTATGAATTATATATATATATAATTTTTTTGCAGGATCGTATTTACTTCCACTTTTACCATGATTTCTTGAACCCAAAATTTGCAATGGCAAGGCATTTACCTAGAGTGAATATAACTTTTTTTAAAAATAATATAATAACAGTATATATAAAGTTCCTCTCTGAAATAATTCTATTACGGAACAATACATATGTAGAATACATGCATAAACATATTTAGAACCGTTTTCCTGAAATTTATTACGAAAAGTCCAGTTTCTTACTAGTATAATTTTAGTGTACTTTTATTGAAGCAGAAAGAAAAATATATATACTTCAGATTTCTTCTCAAATGCGTTGTAAACATAACTATATGTTTTCACAAAAAAAATCCTGTATAAAAACAAAAACATATATTGTTGATATTTACCATTCAGTTACAGTATGTGTTTCTTGCCTTCAACCGTGTTCAGAGAGGTTTCAGTTGTCTCTTAGATTTAATAAAATATTTTGTTCATCGAAGCAAGAAGCAGGAAGAGACATTTCTGAAATCCGAATTTGACAAGAACCATACACGATGTTGCTATTTTCTATCGAAAAAAAGAAATAGCAAATAAGAAAAACGGATCTGGCAGAAGGTAAAACAAAGCAAAAAGACTGGAAAATATATATCCAGAAATTGGAAGCAGAAAATATGAAATTCTTGTCCGATTGTTCGCGATACTGGAATTTATTGCGGATCACTCAAAACTGCAGGATTACTGTTGACTGTTTCGATCGGCTGTCATAAATAAAAGTTTGCCGAAGAAAATAATTTTTTTTGAGGAGGTATGCCTTAACTCACAGTACGGTAATCATTTGGCAAAGGCTTTCAAGTAATAATAAAATGCAATACAGTCTACTCTCGATAATTCAAAGCTGGAGGGACCAATAAAAAACTTCGAATTATTAAGAGTTTGAATTGTCAAGGCAGGAAAAACCAAAATAAACGAAGATAAATTTTTTCTAACACATTTAAATTTGAAACTTGTGAGGACTAAGATGTTCTCTGAGTCCCGCCTAGAAATGTGGGAGGAAGGAAAGGAAGACTATCCATATTGAATAATCAATCTATATATTGATCACACAATTTATCAACACAATTCAAATAATTTAAACGAGAAGACAAGAGCTCAATCTAAGCAATATTTGGATTAATAACGAGATACGCGAAATATGAGAAGACTTTAAATATATCAACCCTTTTATTTAACAATCAAATTTACTATCCCAATTATCTGAGCAATAATTGAACTTTAGTGATCAATCGTCACTTTAAATCCTTTCGCCTATGCAATATCTGAAATGCGCTATAAAATACTATAATACCTGATCAGTAGCAATCTGTACTTATCCTCACATTCTCTCACGCTATCTTGAAAACATAGACTATATATAGCCGACCTAATCTGAATAATCAAGTTGTCTTCTTCAGAGGGTTGGCTGGGAGTAAACTCGAATTGATAGACCAAAGATTTCCCAGGATGATTATATTAAGGAAATGACGCGGATAGATCCTTCACAAACTATGTAATAAAACAACAATTTTACATATGTATAAAATTATTTTAAAGTATTATGAAAAAGTACATATTATACAATCTAAAAATTATGCAGAAGTTAAAAGTCGTGCATTAAAATAATAATTTAGGTATTAAGAGCAATTATTAAAAGAAAAATTATTAAAAAAGAACACTATTTCGTATTCAGCTACGAGGTATTCTTAATATTACCGACGTTGGGAAGCTTCTTCTCGCCTAATCAGTCTTCTAAAATATTTGCGACAAGTTTTTTCATCGCTTTCCACTATAGCTCTTCTTTCTTTTTCCACTCTGTATTTCTTAACCTCTCGTAAAGGACACTTTCCCGCCCTTTCAAATCTCTTCCATTCCTCATTGGTAATAAAAGTCGTTTTGAACCCGCTTTCCTCAGACACTCTCTTCAACACCATTGGTTCTTCAATACAAGGTCCAGTCTGGCCAACACCCTGTTTGTTGCCACATGCTATACGTTGCACAGATGAACTATAAAGAGTCACGTCAGTCCGATGCTAAATACACAATCCTACTCATATCTTCTTTCCAATAGACGATCATCCTTTCTGAGCACATGTTTAGCAAAGCCATGTTTTAATAAAAATAATAGACGGCTTACAACTGGTGCGGCTGGTCTATTGTCCACATGAAAAAGAAAGTAATAAGGGTAATTTTCACCTGAGGAATGGGGAAAAACAAAGAAGGGATTGCAGGCTGATGGTCATTAAAGGGGCTACGTTCAGGAGAGGTACGAAAATACAATACTGCACAAAACGTGTAAGTTCCAACCTGTTTTCTACAGGACTCCATATGATAGTGAATGTTCGGATTGTCGAGAGTTTTATCAGATAACTTCGAATTATCGCGAGTTTTAGTCTGGCCAGCCACAGATTTTACTTCAAAATATTGAGTGTACCTAAACGTATTGCTTTAGTTAGAAATATCAATAGTTTTTTTTTAGGGGCTGAGCATATACTTCGAATTAGCGAGAGGTTTGTATTATCGAATGTTTGAATAAGCGAGAGTCGACTGTACTTTATTGGAGCAAATAAAAAAAATAAATTTTGTTTTAAATTCTTATCCAAAATAAAAGGAAAAAAAAGTAAATTATCTTTTTATTAAAGATTAATTGACAAAATTGAAGATGTTCAACGGAACACTTCCACCAACGATACGTTGGTGCTTTGAAATTCATTTGAGAAAATGTTCAGCAATTGTAATTTCCTGATTCGTAAGTTTTAAATTTATCAATAAAAGTACTGGATATGTTCAAATAACTTATGCAAAGTAGAAGATGATATATTTAAAAATTATCTCAGGTAAACTGGAATAACTTGGTTCATATAAGAAATTTATTTACTTGAAATTTTATTTTGATTAAAGCCTAAGAATCTGAACAAATTCTGATATAAAACAAGCACAATTTATAATGCCACTTGGCATCATAAGTTTAAATCATGTTCTAGAAATGATGACAAAACCTATTTCACTGTCTACTGCATTACTGTCTTATTTACTCAATTATTACTCATGTCAGGGTCTCCAGGGACCAGGTTAATGTTGTACTCACGCAATGTTAAGTAATAGGTCTTGAATGTGATATACGCTTTTAGATCGAAAATGACTCCAGGATGGATATAATGTTTTGACTTTGGTATCTTATAGAGTTGGGGTAGACAATTGCCTTACCTCGAGGGGGCCACATTGGGGAAGTGGAAGATATCAAAGGCTACGTCTTTTTAAAATTATTACAATTATTAGTCAACTTTGTATCTCAGAAGGTGTTGATTGTACAGTTAAAATAAGTTATATAAAATAACGGCAAATTTACTCAATTTATTTATACTAAGCTAATTTCATATCTACATCTGCAAGAATTTTTAATTTTACAGCGTTTTTTTTTTTTTTGAATGAGACACAGATATCCTATCTCACTTTTCTTTAATATTTTTGAAATTAGGAGTGAGATTGTGCTTGTTCAAGTTCTTGTCATAGTCTGTAGGTTATTGTCAGACAACTTGAGCTTGTTGATCTTCATACAAGGCAAACTTTTCTCACAAATACGTGTTGACCCATATACGGAGAACATTATCTGTACATTTGGTTGTCTCACGGTCTTATCAGGCTGCAATTTTTTTTTTTTTTTTGCATGCTGCTTTTTACCCACTCCTGTTATAGGAGATACATTCCTCACAAAAATTAAGATATTTTTATAATATGCTATTTTTTTTTTTTGGTTGAATGAACTTATTTTGTATGTTTTTTTAAAAGTGTTCTGCCTTTTATTAACACCCTTTTATAAGCTTCACTTGTATGTAACTGAATTTCTAACTCAAAATTTTTACCCACTTAAAAAGGTCAGATTAATTCGAAATTTTACTCGCTTGTCCAGGATCAATGACAATACAATAATTTTAAAATTTTGTTCCATTGCCCTGATCAGGATCATCGGGACTAACGATTTTCCATTCTTAGATTCTATTTCACATCTGTGACTAATTCCAAATCCCATTTTTAGATTTAGTTACTAAAAGATTAAGTAACAACTAAGTTCGATTAACTATAAAAGACAGATTTTAGTTTTTTATAACTGTAACTTATTTTTTATACTTGTATTTCAAGTGAGAGTATTATTTTATATATTAAAAGGAAAACCTACATAGGTTTATTAAATATTGCCAGATTTTAAAGTCTGTATGAAATGATATATTTCATGTGATTTGCTAAAAAGTATATATAAAAAGTAAGACATTTTGTCTTACTTGTCTTTTAATAATGTGTCGAACTCAAAATCTTTGGCTTTTGTTAGTATAGTTCCAAAACCTTGCTCACTTCAACCGGGAACACAACATTGGAATGGATTGAAAATGGGAACTTTGTAAAGTAACAAGAAAACAGAAATAATTCGATTTGAATAATGAGCGAGAATAACTGTTAAAGGGAATAATTTGTAGAAACAGATTAAAATATAATTAAATATTTCATTATAATTTACATCTTACCTTTTATTATGCAGCTTTTTAATTAACTTGTTGAAACACCATTTTTTTAAAAAAACGTATTATTTTTAAGGATATAAAATGTATTAATATACGTATTACTTCAGTTATGTCCATTTATATGCTACTTTCATCATTTGTAAATACTCAAAACATGAAATCCGTGCATAAAGTACAAGGTTGATTGGTAAACTTAGACATGTGAACATTTGATTCATTTTATAATTATAAATAGACATAATATTTACAGATAAGCAGTAATTCTGTATTTAAAGGATATTTTAATATCCTACGCATTTACTAATTATTACAAAACACACTTTATTTTGTTTTAATACGTGTTCTCTCTCTCAACTTTGTGTTACAGGTAGATTTTGAATACGGCTAATTTAATATAAATAACATTTATAAACTTTACTCTTGAAACTTATTTGAAATAAATAATGTAGCACTTATCAATGAATAACGGTATTACCATTTAGGATTATTATAAAAATTATAGCAATAAATGTGTAACTGTAATTGAATAAAATAATAAAATAAATGCTTAATGAATTCTTCTAAAACAACTTTTGTTTTAAGCACATGTATATTTGATCTCTTTCTGGTAATCGACTTAATATCACTAGTATTAAGCCAATAGCTCCATAAAATTGATTAAAGTATATTTTAAAAATAATTAATGATTCCGTAATCTTAAAAAATTATTATAAACGGATACGCAGCAAACACCATTTACTTATGATATAAATACACAACCATTCGTAATTTATTTTTTAACAGAAACAAACTCAGCAACAACTTGAGTATTTAAAAAACACATTCAAAACCAATACCTGTTCAATTAAAGGTTTCAAATAAAATAAATACTTAAGATGCTATTTGTACGTTTTTATCTTCTTTAAAAAAATCGACCTAACCAAAACACAGAGCACAATGGCTTTCCACAATACCTCTAAGCCAAATTCAATTAAACGCATTTAAAATAGTGTAACGCAAACGAATCTATTTTTATACGCACAATGGTCGCCCTCCCCTTCTCTACATAGCGGGGGGATCTTTGAAAAGAACAAACGCGAATCCTCATTGGTCCGCAGACTATGCCAAATTGCTTTGTCTAAACTTTGATACTATCCTATTGTTGGCTTAGGGCTTTGTATGCAACTACAAAGCTAAAGATCACATAACCGTGCAGGGGGAAGAAAACGGTATCTATGAAATGATGTAGGCGTATGTGCTGCATTAATTAAAGAAAGATATTTGGAATTCGTTGACATAAAAATTTGAGGGGTGAGATGAATTCGCTCTGCCCGCCCAACTGTAAAAGGGCGAATAGGGTAAGCTTCGGAGGTTAAGCCTACATTTTTATCGATATTTTGGCTGGCTGGTATCGATTTATGGAGAAATCAATGTTGGTTTAAAATATCTTGAATTATATAATTTAATTAACAATTTCCTTTTATCTGATGCCAAATATCGGTAGTAGAACTAAATTAAATAAAATTTGTTACTTTTAATTTATGTGTAGATTAATTATGTAAAATTAAAAACTGCAATCCACGCTGTAGAAGACATCGCATCTGATTCTTTTATAATTAGAGCTATATTCATTACAAATTTTTCTTCAACATTCTTGAAGTTTTGTCATTAAGTTTTTAGTAGACAATTTTAGCCTTTGGTAACGTCTGGTATAATCATTACTAGTCTCCACGAATGAAATTCATATTTACTGTACAAATAAGTAAATCAATATATTTTAGATATTCATGGTTAATGATGTATCTCCTGAGTATTTTCTTAAATTAATGGTAAAACAATCTTTCTGAGTTTTGTCATTAAAATTTTAGTAATCATTTATAGCTTTGATAACCGTCTGGTATAATCATTACTAGTCTCCGAGCATGAAATTCCCATTTACTGTACAAATAAGTGAAACTCTAATATAATTTAAGATATTCATAGATTAATGATGACTAGTTCTCCATGAGTATTGTTCTAAAAAATGAGATTGTAAAACACTCATTCTGAAATAATTAAGTTGTTATTTAACAATTCATTTGATTTTATAATTTCATAAGAGACTATTATATGTTCCATAAAAATACTAGTTTTTCGCACTACTATATATTTAAATTTTAAATTTTTCGTACGTACATTAGAAATTCATTTAATAGTCCAGTAATAATTGGTTATGTTCATTACTTTTTTCTAAACAACCTTTAGGGAAACAACACGCTACACATCTGTGCACTTTCCACTGACTTCTCTCATTCTGACCATTTTTAACAATCAATACGAATTATTTTAGCGTAAGCGTTCATTTCTAATTTTTTAACGTTTAGGGTAAAAACAAACATTTAAACGAATATATACCTTCTTATAAATTTAAATATTCAAAAGATCAATAAATTAAAATCTTAACTGCTTTGCCCACACTACGTGAGTGCTACTGAAATTTAACCGCAACTGCTTTTCCGTAACTTAAGGGGTACTGATATTTTCTTTTTTTTTATCTCTGATTTGCACACATTCTCAATTCTTATAGAGACATTATTATTGCTATTATTTTTTATGTATGCAGTTTGTCCACGGTATTGAAATGTTGCTCATCCGGGAATTTTCTTTTGAAGTCAAAAATTTAAATTCTTGAAAACTTTCGATAAACAACAAGGATCTGCAAAACAATGTGGATTTTGTTGTTTGAGAATAAATGACGTTGGAAAGAAAATAAAAAAAAAAACGATATATATTTTGGTCCTAATTGCAATATAAGACTTTGTAATATATCATGCTCCAAATTGTGATTGTGTATATAAATGCACACATCGAAAACCCTCAACTGTTTGAAAAAAATGTGTGAACATGAACATTTTTGGCAAGTACGAGAGAAATTTTTTAAGGTACATGAAACAGTCTTCATAGCATGCAGAGTGTACCGAAAAAAAGGAAACATTTAAAGGTGTGTGCTCTATAATTATAAAATAAAAATATTGCGAAAACTTAAAATTGAAAATTAAAATAAATTTCTAGATTTTCTAACTTTGTTAAATATTACGTTTAATTTTGTGCAATAAAGCGTGCTTTTTTTGAAAGATTTTGGGCAACACAATTGACCGGTTAAGTAAAATTTTATTCTGGTAAATTATACTCCTGTATAAAAAATACAAGGTAATTGCTAATCATAAAGGAAATAAATGAAATTGCAACCGTATAAAATAATCAATGCAATGTCACTACTTAATGTAATTATTCTAATAATATTTAGAAACGAAAGTGGAAAATCGAGTTTCGAAACATTTTCATACTCTAATGTGATTTAATATTCAATAGCTTTTCTTTTTTGTTGTCGGACATTTATTTTTCTAATTCACTCAATATAAAACAAGCTTTTCTGTAAAAATTTTGATCATTGTGTACCCATTTATAGAAATACACTCTATTTTTTTTTAAAAAAATAGTTTATTTAATTATATAAAAATGTAGGATATAATAGATATAATAGTGTATACTAGAACAAGGATGGCAAACCAATGGCACGGGTGCCATTGATGGCATGCGTGCCATATATTGGGCACGTCGCCTATCAAAATATATTGCATTTTAATTCAAAATAACTAAGTTCAACACGAAGTGTCACGAACAAACGCGACTGTTTGGTCGCAGATTTCAGCGAGATTTTCTCCGTTTTAATAGAATTACCGGAAACACTCAAGTTTTTTATGTGTACCCTGATGCAACTTCATTTAATAAACTTAACTTGTCCCATATCGATTGGTTGGAAATTTAAAAATTTGAAATGCAGCTGATTTATTTCCCGTTTATTTCAATATGAATTCAAAAATTTGTGGAAAAATGAAGAAAGTTGGAATTGATTGAAAACACACACAGAAATATCATCAAACAATATACGTAAAAATGAGAGTAATGAAATTTTGGAAACATGGAATTCAAATCCAGATACATTTAACTCTTTGAAGAAGCTGTCCCTTGATGTTATAACCATTATTTTCATCTACCTATGCCTGTGATTCATTATTTTCAGACATGGATAACATTAAAGACTCGCTTAGAAACCGTTCGGCAGATGACTCCAATTCCGCATGCATTGGAAATTAACATATTCCAATCTTTATATAAGTTATTTTTCATCTAACTTAGCAGCAGAAATCACACTAATGTTAATTTAATTTGAATTACACATATAACTAAAATATTTATTATTATTTAGTACAGAATGTAGTTTTTCGTAGTCAATAAGGAGTTTTGAGTTGTTAGTATTTGGTTTTATATTATTTATCCAATAAACACAAGTTAACTTATTAGAAGTCACATCTATCTCATTAAATATTTAGTTACAAAAATGTCACGTGATTCCATAAAAGTTCTTCACCCCTGTAATGTAATATATATTATCATCTGACTTCATGTGAGAAGAAATCCGGTTAAAAGTGAATATTTTATATTAGTTATCAGGTTTTTTGACTGTTTTCCTTTTGTATCTGTATTCTGTTTTATCAGCCTTAAGCGGACACACTAATTTGCTTTCTATTCATCATATTGTAAAAGCTATCTCAACAGTTTTTCGTTTTTACGACTTAAAAATCAGTACAATATCATAAACGGATTCGCGATATGTTGCTATTGTTCTTTCGAATAATATCAAATTTCTTAGGTTAAGTAAAAATCTATTCCTATTCTATTTTTTCTATCATATTCTCTCTATTCTATTTTTGGTTAATAAGTTGTGCAGATGTTGAATTAAAGATTTCTTACATAAGTTAATAAAATCAAACCATTAATATATTTTCTTTCCTTTTCACACTTATATTGAAAAAAAAAGAAGTCTTGATACAGTTCTATAAAAATTAATGGAACAATTCATATTAATCTATTCATATTCTAACTACAATAACAAAATATATGATTGAATACTTTTTTACATAATAAGTTAATTGAATTTATATTCGACAAGTTACATAAATTTAAAGAAAACTAACAATTACTCTCTTCACATTTTTTAAAATTAAATCTCAATTTAATGAAACTAGAAGAAATTAATTACTGTTCTAGACTTTGCTTTGTGCCTCGATTACTAAAATGTTTTTTTAAGAATTAAATTTATAGCTTTACTTTTGACAGCCAATACGATTCAATATCTTAAATTTTAATTCATCGAAAATACAATCAAATTAAGTAAAATCTAATTAAACTATCAACAACACAATATATAAATATTTTCCAATCATTAACGTTTGAAATTTCACATATGAACTATTTTAAAATAGGCTTAGAAAATCAAAAACTATCTTTATTTAGCTTTCTTCCAACCTCTTTTCAATAAGAGTCGAACACCAATTTACTCCAAATCCCATCAAATGCATCCTAATCAAAGACCTGATTGCCAATACAAATCAGTGTCTAATTGCTCAACATTTGATTGGCTAACCACTGTTCCACCTGCTCTTGAGAACTATTTGAATGCCACCTAACTGAAATGAATCCTAGAGTCGGTCAATAACTACGCCTCACAAGTCGGGTAACCGTATAAGAAAGGGAGGATTAGGAATTGTAATCATTACCTATGTGATGCAGGGAGTTGATTGCACGGTTTAGATTGGTTAGCTGATAAATGAATCTATTTCCTATTGACTTCTGTGTCTGTTACATGACGCAATTGAATCTTATTGTAGAAGCAAGACTTAATAGTGAATGCATACCTCCCATGAAAAGCATCAAATATTACAAAAGGTTTGGGAAAATTATTTATTGATTTCATGAATAGTTCAATAAAATGTATAATTGCTTTTCATTATTACTTATTTAACCCGCGGTAACTTGCGCCTGTTTTTCTACCATCGTTACTCGCGGGGTGTAGAAAACACCCCAAACTTTTAAAAAGCGTTTATTTAAATTTAAAAAAAAATTAAGTAAAAAATGATGCACTTTTGTAAAATACAAGATGTTTCTGGTATGATACAAATAAAAATATTACATTTATTTCATACAAATTAGACAGACATTATTTTAAAATAAACCTGCAAAATTTTCATTTTAAAATACATAATCTTGTATTTTTTGTAAATGACGAGTAAAACGTTTATAACAGTATTAAACTTACTTCGCAATTAATGTTAAGGATAGTAGAACTTTTAAAAAACAAAAATTTAAATCATTTTCCAAACATGCAGAGCAGACTGTAAACATAACTCAATTGCTCGCGGGGAGTTCTCAGTACCCCAGATATATTTGTTGAAGGTCGTTGCGTTCCAATCATCCGAGCCAGAATGTCTGAAGGTTCAATGACCTAAAATGAGCAGCTACTGAAAAAATCGTGGTTCTGCGTATTCTTTTTGAAATTCTACGATGGTTTTTTTGTTGTTGGGGTGTACACAGCACCCCGTGCGAGTGATCTCGGGTTAATAATACTGTGGTAACATTCTAAAGTACAAATTACATTTTAATAATTATCCCTTAATCCCTTATTAGCGACTAAAAGTAACTCGATTTGCTCTGCAGTGACATCATTTTTATATGGGCATGTGTATGCGGTATATTGGGTTAAGAGAAGAGGCACAAAATAAGCAAATCTTTCTCGGAAATAAGTAAACCCTTCAAAAAAATTGCCAAGGTCATTTCATACATGTCAAAGTTTTTGGAATATTTTCTTAATATCAGCGCAAAGAAAATAATCGTATTTCTGAAAGACGCATATACACGTCCGGGATACTCAACGCACCGTTGAGGAAGATAGATATATATACGCCAGTAGAAGTTAAGGAGTTAACATTCGAATGGATATATTTGTATATACATATACCATGTTCCACGCATATCAAACGATTTCATTTGTTTGGTAAATAAAGCATTTTAGTAATTACATTTTTTAAGTTGATTAACCTCGCGTGGTTGTTATAACAGAATTGATAGATTAACAGAATTAACATATTGTTATAACAATATTTATTATTTTCTTTACGGAATATAAAAAATTGGATAATGGAAATCTCTGAAGAAATAGTAATCAAGAATCAAATAATAAGGGCTTATATAGACCTGTACATCTAGAACAATCTGCTATTCTTCTAAGAAAAAATTATTATGTAGTACAAAAATAACAGCAAAAAATGACAGAAAGTAGCCAAATTCCATATTATGGTGCCATATTTTAAAACTTGTGCGAGAAAAACGATGTACAGCATCATGCTTAAAATATTAATCACGCATTTTGATAAAATTATTAGTATAATTCTACGGAGATATATTCAAGTTAAGTTATAAATAGAAGGAATCGAAGTATATTCTGTTGAAGCACCAAGATGCTAAAAATTAACTTTGGCAATCCTATTTTTAAGATACCGTCATACAATAAAACAAACGTCAGAAGTGATAGCGATCGCTTTACATAATTACATCAAAGGCTTACATACAAAACACATACAAAATAGTTGTAATATTTCATTCAAAACGGGTTAAAGCAAATAAAGTTAGTAATTATTTTTAATCGGAAGAATTGTAACTGTTTTTTAAATCCTAAAATTAATTTTTTTTACATATTTTTTTTGTATGTCGTCCTTTCGATATTAAATTATGTCTTCAAACTTAACATGTTTTGCATAAAAGTGCTTCAGGCACTTCGAATGCGATAAGTTGGGATACCAATTTTCGATTTACATCATTTGGAAACGTTTGACAGCAAATTACAAGCAACTCATAATTTGGACTAAAATAATAAAGTAGAAGATAATTTATCAGCATAACCAGTCTTAACGCATGACAACTGGGGTACATTATTAAGATGTTGGATGATTAACATCTTCCTAAATTATAAATACGTTTTCCAACAAGGATCACTTTAAAAGCTTAACATACGTTTTCCAAGTGGTAGATTGCAAAGAACTTACATCAATAATTGTTTTGAAACGTATACTTGAATGGGAACTTGTAATATACTCACTATTCTTTAAATTAATAAACAACTATATATCTACATGTCTTTTGAGATTCCTCCAACAAACGTAAAGAACTTGTAAAGTGGAAACTAGTGAGCACTTGTATAATAATGATGATGACTCTGTTGACCTAATGGTTTCTAGTAATTGCAGAATAACGATGTAGAGTATCATTATACCACTAACTTCTACTTGGTGATTAATTCCAAATGCATTGCCAATTAATTCAACGCAAATTCACTGGTAGATGATGGTACTTTCATCGACATAAGCCAATCTTGTTTAAGAGAACATTAAGTACTATTTGCTAGAACAATAATGAGCATGCTCAGCACGATCAGACTTGTAATAAATGGCTATAAATGGGAAGTAAAATGCAACTGATTCAGAGCTTTTTATGAGTAACTTAAGCAGACTCAGGAATGATGAACATTATATTAGTTTTAATTTTACTTGTCTATATCAATTAGTAACAATTAACAACTTAGTTGATTAGTTGACTTAAGTTGCTTATTTTTTAGTACAATCAACTTACATAAATTACTCTCTCACAAATAGTTCACCCCAACTAAATCAGTTATTTATTTAAATTTGAATATTTTTTTCTTGCTTAACTGATTAATGCCAGCCCAAATGAGCAGCCGTTTCTACTTTATTTAATATGCAAAAAAAAAAGTTTCAGGAAGTTTTTGCTCCGATTTCCTCCCGTTAAGCTTTGATTAATTAAATCTTCATTAGAGTTACTTTTCGGTGGATCGTTAATTAGTTTTAAGCAGATATAAGAAATAATAATTTAACTTTTCTGGCCTAAATGGGACTAATTGACCAATTTCCCTTATTTATTTCGGGATGGCATCCATCGGTTTTTAATTATATCTTATTTTAAGTAATCCTCAAAGGCATTTATTTCCTGCTTATAATTAAATCCAAACTTATAGAAATGCTTTTTCAACAGACAAAAAATTAAATACATATTACCTGATTGGACCTGATCGAAATATATTAGCTATATGCATATAAATACACAACATAAGAGTTTTTGTGGGGCAATAGTAATATTTTTTGAATAATGATTAATAATTTTTTGAATAGTGCTTAATGATATTGGATCATGGTTAATAGATATAGCATCAGTACACTGGTATACTTATTTCATATTCTACTTTCCAGAAGTATTGTGCTATTTTATTGAGTATATAATATTGCTTTCACTTAATGTGGACTTAATGTAAGAGTAGGAAACATTTATATTTAATTAATTTTTAGTACTACCTGAAATATTACAATTAATATTTTCTTTGTATATTATGTACATTTCTTTCATTATTTTGTTTTCTTCTGGATGGAATTCTAGTATTATATGAGCTAAAAAAATTGTCAAACCTCTTTGCAAATATGCACCAAGTACTAAAGTTTCCAATAACAAAGAAAATATAGCAGAAATTAATTATATATATATATATATATATGTAAATGGATGTTTGTATATATGACCTTGCTACACTCCAACACCGTTCAACCGATCACTATGAAAATTGACATTAATATGTATATTTTTGGGGAAAAGGTTTTCGTGTGCTATCCTCTTTGGTGTAGCTTCCCACCAGGAGGCGCTACAGCATATTAACTTCTGCACAGTTCAATTAATCGCCAAGTTGCCAATGTGGTCGCCAAAAATGATGCGGGGTTGGCTCTATTACCAACATTTCACTGCTTCCATTGAATCTCCATTGTGATGTAAAGGACAGCGGTTGCTTATAAATATTATTATTTTAGCATAAAATAAATTCAACAGAAAGTTAAATTACCGTATTGAAGATCGAGATATAAATTATTTACACTATTTCAAGCATTCACTACCCAAATTCGTAACAGTATGTTACTTTTGCTGAGAAGAGATCATCTTAGAAAGTATTTTCAAAAATCGACTCTCAAGAGAATTACGGGGGTGTTATAAATAATAAAAAAAATCATTTTTATTAGCTATTAGACCTACTGTTTTAAATTTAACAAATATGATATTATTGTTCAGCTGAGATGTACAAAAAACTTTTTATTTGTTTAAATTACAATTCACGTAAAATTAATTCATTAAAAACTTTTTTATACTTCACACACAAACTGTACTGCTTAATTTTTCAATTCACCCGTGCAGAGAGCAGGTATACCAGCTAGTGCATTATGTTATAAAATCAGGGATGTATTTGATGCTCATGATTAGCTAGCTGCTAGTATATATTCAGAATTGTTATAAGAAGATGTTTTGCGTGTTTATTTTACGATAAAAAAAATCTTGTCCGCGATTATGCGCTTGATTTTTTATTTCTGAATATTCTTTATATATGTAAAAAAATCGGATCAAAATAGGGGAACAAGAAGCAAAGGCTTATGAAATACACATAATTTATAGCGTCTTTAATAAATAAAAAAAAAAAATGAAATAAAGTTTTTAAAAAAATATTTGCTTTTTAACTAAAATAGCTATAAACCCAAAAGTATCTAATAGTTTTATGTAACTTATCATTTTCCATCCTTGTAGAAATTTTACAGTAAAAAGATGTAATTGTAATTCATTCAACTTTTATTCATCGTAATTTATGACCGCGAATCACATTATAAATACCAATCTAATGAATTTATGTATGTAATTTATTACTCAACAAAAACAACCTATTAAAAAATATCGATGTTTGTTCAAGATCTAAATTATATTTTTAATAAATATGTAATACACTCTTAAGTTTCCCTATCAATATATTGAACGAAATTATACTACATGGCGTAGTTGAATAAGACAAGAATGTATAAAGGCTTAGATCTTCTTTCAGTCCCTCCTAGAGCTGTGGGAGGAAGGGAAGGATGACTAGAAATATCAAAAAATAAATATATTTATTGAACATACACTATATCCAAACAATTCAATAATTTACACGAGAAGAGATGTTCTTAATATAAGCAATAAGTGGTTTAAATAATGAGATGTACGAATTATCATAAGACTTTAAATATAGACCTTCTAATATAGTATACATCAGGATCAAATCCATCGCTCTAAATATCTGAGCTATAATTTAACTATAGTGACTAATCGTCACTTTAATTCTTTCAACTATCTAATCCCTGAAATGTGTTATAAAATAGTACAATACCTGGCCAGCAGCAATCTATCCTTTTCCTTACATTCTCTGTCACCCTAGCTTGAAATCCTAGACTACATATATCAGACCTAATCTACATAATCCGGGTTGCTTCTTCAGAGAGTTGGCTATGAGTAAACTCGAATTGATAGATCAAAGATTTCCCAATATTATTAAAGGAAGGACTCGGATAGATCCGTCACAAATGTATTTCCCATAGCCTTAATAGTTTCATCCATGAACTCTAAATTTAGAATATATTTTAGAAATTTTTATGAATGTATACCAAAAATACTCCAACTCTTACAACTGTTGTGATTATTTGTGTACGCTTTAATTTCATCCTAAGCATATAGTACATGATTTTTTTAGTTTTATTCAATGACTAACTTTTTCATATTAAAATATGTTTGAACACGTTAAAAAAAAAGCTAGCTACTGCTAATGCTGGAGTTTTTTTTTAAACAGATTTTTTTGTTTGATGCTCAGTTTATTCAGGAAAAATATATGCACTCAAAATATAGAAATAAAAACTGTATGGAAGAATAGATTATGTTATGTTGATTGATGTTCGTGTATTTTATGATATTAGTCCCTAGGGAAAAAACAGTTCTTTAAGAACGATTGAAAATTTCTTTAGAAAAAACAATTCTTAAATACAGCAGTAAAATTCGCACTATAATTTCCAGATGTTCTGAAACTCCTCCAACACTCAGACACAACTATCATTGTCTACAAATACAGCTAAGTATTGTTAAAATTTATGCGCAAGCAACTACTCACAACTCACCAATAGCTAAGGTAAAACTGACCTCTTTCCACAAGCGATTGCTATTTATATTCTGCGTGGTTAACTTCAAGCTCTTTCTCGAAAAATCTACTTGCGTCATAGATCATGATGTTGTAGATTTCTTCAGTAATTTACAGAAGCATCCATATTCGCAAAGTCGTCAAAAATGGCCACCAACGTGCTTACCAAATTGCCAAATTCGATTGTCAAAAATATGTCAATATTTCACCAAATTTCCATTAAAAAATTCCCTTATAATGTAAGGAGCTGCGTTGATTTCAAATATTAAGGACAGTAATATTAATGTATTAAACATCAAGTTTAATATTAATGTATTAAACATTGTATTAATTACTTACATTACTTTAAGATGAAACTAAACATTCATTATAAATACATCTTAACAATATGAAAGTTAAATCATTAAAATTATCAGTGAGAAGATATTAAGTTGTAGTGCGGAAAAATTAAATTAACTGAGAAATCAAGATAGTCATTTTGACTTATGTATATATATAATACACTTCCTGGTTTGAAGCAGTGGAATCTAAAAGTTAAAAATTATCTCTATATAATTTCTGAAACAGTAAAGTATGGCAATCGAAAAAAAAACAAGTTAATTTTCTTCTCATGTTAATTAATGAAGCTCAGTGAACAATACAAACATTATTAAAAAGTAATTGAAATTGAAAATAACGCATGTTTTAATTAAATATATTATACTCTAAATTTTATTTTTGTATCGAATGCTTTTACATTTTTTTCCTTCAAACTGTAAAGAACCTTTTATTATTTTAAACAATTGTTTGCTTTTCTTTTTTCTTTTATGAATCGATATTTTATAAGAAGATAGGAACAAAATAATCACTTTTTATTTGCCCCCTAGACATTAAGAATGAAGAATAATTTTGCTTATTTTATTTTGGCTTCATTACGTATTTACAAACACAAAATCAAAATTTTAAATCTCCTTAATGTTTTTTTTTTCTATTTTAAAAAGAGAGACGTTGTTATACACTCAATTATGAGTGGGACTTAAATATTACTTATTAATATATACTTTTATTTATTTAATTGTATGCTTGTAAGTATATTAGTTAAAAATAAAATTGTTATGACAGCATATTAAATGAAAGTTTCTTTGTAATGGATCCAAAGATTGAGGAATAAATAGCACAGCAATTTTAAGGAAACGAAACTTTTAAATTTAATGTAGAAAATTAAATTTATGCTCGAAATCATGGGAAAAGTAAGTTTATAAAATAAATAACTTTAACACATTTTAAAAAATTAATTAAATAATTAATCTTTATGAACACAAATTTTTTAAATAAACTTCAACATGTGAAAGATTGAATGTTCAATGCTTACGAAATTATGGTCTTTGTTTAACTTATGTTCAAATAATAGTAAAAACATAATTGAATTTCAATAAATGGAAAAATAATTTGCTTGTAATTTTTTTAAAAAATATGTTTAATTTGTTCTTAAGCAGTATTTTTTAGCGTAAATAAACGTAATAATGATTTTTTTTAAAAAAAGATTTTTATACCAAAAAGGATTTTCTTTTATGTTTCATATTTTTGAATAAACTTTGCTGTTTTAAAACGTGTCCAGTTCCCATCAAAAATAAATATTTCAAAATTTAACTCAAAAATAATTATTTATACCAAGTCTTATGGACCCATATATATAAAATTTCCTCATTTATAAATAGTTGATATTATTTTATTAAAACTGCTCTAAAATTTGAGAAACTTGTTAGAATGGAAAATTAAGCAATGTATTTGCAAAAAAGAAAATTGATTCGCTATAAATGATTCCAAATACAAAAATTACGAAATATTATTAAAAAATATAAAAGGTACAGCTGATATTTTAATTACTAAGATGGTACAAGAATTTGATAATCTACGGATTAAACGGAATCAAGAAATATACGATATATATATTATGTGTTTTCTCTTAACATAACTACTTCCGTAGATCTTAAAAACTAAGGGGAAAAACCGTAAGTTCTTTTTTTTTTACAAATGTAACTGTTATTAATGAAAACTGTTTACTCAGTTCACACCAAAATTAATGAATCCTTAATTTTCTTTTCACTCTATATATTCAATATTAGAAATATATCAAGAAAGGTATTACAACCGATCAATGTTAATGATTTATGTCTCTTGAAAGTAAAATACAAATGTAATGTTTTTTCCCCTTTATTTAATGTATAGTATTAAAATGGACGAAAGAGATACTTTTCTTAAAGTATTAAGAACTTTAAAAACATTTCCCGAAATATGGTGATGAAAATAGTTACATGGTCTCATTCAACTTTTTAAAAAGTATTTGATGCGTTTTAAGGAGCAAAATTAATAGTAATAATAATAGATATATATTCCATGATGATCTAATAAATTGATTATCGCAGCAAAACCAACGATCAAGATAACTCACCAGGTTGGCAACCTCTATATCGCATGTGTTGTAACCGCGGAATTGACAGGCATGATCTTCCTTCCATAAAATGTCGCCAATACGGTTGGGATAGCACATTATTGCAAGTTTTTGCAGACAAATATATATTGCAACAATTGTCTAAACTGGAACAGTGGAGTGAGAAGTAAGGGACTTTATCATACGAAGGTTTATTAACCGTCAACGCGGAACTAAATTTTCAACTTTTCAGGGAGCTGTAAGAGCTGCAAGTTTATTAAAATCTGAGAATTTTATCAATTAATGGTTGGATGATGCAACTTCATAGTCGAATTGTTCTGATGATGATCATCAAGAACGAAATTTATGAAAACAAGAAAAAATAAATAGAATTACATAAGTTACAGTTTTACAATTTGAGCAATGTAATTTGTACAATGGGGATTGGTCTGCCGTTAGGACAAAGGGTAGCCCCTCATCCTTAGTATTAAATAATATTTTTAATCGGAAATATCAAACTCAAATTTTAATTTAACTTACACTGAAGTATTACATTTCGATTAGATAATCCTTTTTACATTTTAATTCTGGATAATAGCTGAAAAACAGCAACAAAAAACATGTAAAATTCCTAAAATTTTAGATAAGAAATTTGATAATCCAGTTTTATTTCTTGTTATATAAATAAACTATGTTAACACACACACATTTTAAAGTTTTATTAATACTTCAGTAAACAAATTTTATACGTGGGACCAATGACTAAACCAGTGACACATATTTAGTTGACTTTCAGTTTATATTCTATTTTTATACCAAATATTATATATTTTGTTATTTTATTAACACGTTACAAATGGTACCTATTCAATTCAAATAAATTAAAGTTCTTTAAAATATTTCAGCACATTGTATATTTCGGAAAATAGAGCAAAGTCGGTTAGTTTATAATGACAAAATAAAGCTAGATTCACTTTAATAAAAAATAATCTTTGGTTGACGTACAAAAGATTGATAAAAATGAACTTTACAAATCCGTTTGCTCTTTAACTTTAAGTGTCTTATGTGATGTAAATTAAATGCATTTTTTGTAAAAGAGAAAGAAAAATCTATTAAGGTTATTCTGACCACCATATGATAATTCCCTTTTCAGTAAATAGCGAAAAAAGTTGTATAATTACTTTGAATTTTTTTGACATCGTTGAAAAATGTGAATAGAAAAGTACAGATTGTTTTTTAGCCGAGTTTAAATACATATTATATTACTTAAAACTTATTTAACTATGTTGTGTAAAGTTTATTAATGATTTCATTTAGCCACCCCGTAGTTATTGAAAAATTGTCTTCTTTTTTATTGTCCCGAAATTATTGTAATCACAGTCTCTCAATTGAAAGGTCAATGCGAAAGTAAAATAATTTGCAAATAATTATTATCTTCTTTTTAAGGTTGAAAAAATGTAACAAAGAGAGAAATCAAAAAATTTTCTGTTTTTCAATTAATTATAACTTTTGCTTGTAAGCTACATCACCAACAAATTTATTGTTTTCTAACATCTAATCTTCAAGCGTGCTTTTGTAATGGATCTCGTTATTTTAAACTGCTATTTTCCAAACTTTCACACCACTCCAACTGAAAATGGGGAAGACTTTATTGCTTATATCTGGAATCTCTGACGTGACAGAGACAATGCTGTCAAGTTATTGACTATGATTACTTGTCTATCTTGGTGGCATAGATGATAACACAAAGCAAATGTTCAAAAATAATCTAAGAATAGCAGAATTCGTATTTAACACACACTCACATATATACTTATATATATATATATATATATATATATATATATATATATATATATTATTAAAAATTTGATTAGTCCATTTTAGGCTTATATATATATATATATATATATTAGATTAAATATGTGTAGAGATATAACACATATATGAAACAATTTTTGTTATTGATAGAAATAATTATAATGTATGTAAGGGGTACACATTCAATACTTGTATAAATTATGTTGTAATATGGTGAATTACCATAATAATACGTGTATCCGTGTGTTCTAACTATCAAAGCAGACATCAGCTTCTGTCTATCTACTAATGTTCTCTGCACAAATTAATCAGTGAAAACATTTGTAACAAAAATAGACGATTACTATAAACATATTCCGTAAATTTAATTTAATTACTTTGACAATCACAGCTCTCAGTATATTATTAAATTATGATATACGAATCTAGCTTAGATCTAAAAGTTTTAGATCATCGCTTTGAGTGTTTATATTTTGAGTTAATTTAATTTTTAATACTTTCAAAGTTTTAATTTGAAAATTATTTTATATTCAAAAACTGAAGTATACGCAATTGTAAATAATATGAATTTATTTTGTTCGTCATGCTTAATTTTTTCAGAAAAAAGTTTTAAGCAATTCACATGCATAACACAAAATCTTTATTATTCACCTATTTGCTGTATGTTTCAACGTTTCGTTAGAATTATATATTTAAAAAAAAACGAAATATATTATAAGGTTATATGCAATAACACAATTTATAAGGGCATTAAGTGAAGCAATTATATAATTTAAAATTACCAACGAGTAGTAATCAGCTTCCTTATTCTTACGTAAATTTGAAATATTTAGAAAATTTATATCCATTTAAGCTTTTCTACCAAACTCCTTAATTTAAATTATTGCAATAAGTCATAACATAAGATTAACATTTAATGTTTAATATTTTTCTTTAATAAGAAATTACTCCAAAAAAGAGTTTTTGTAATTTCCCCTCCGGATACTTCATTCTCATATAAAAGAACTGCAAAGTGCGGATTATTAAAATAATCTCAAAAGCTGAAAATATTTTGATTGGGGAATAGAGAATTTTCGCAAAGAAACAGAAATTATTTCTGGTTTTCATAATACTTTTTTTTATTTCTTCTATTTATTAAGCTTTATTAAGTTCTTTCAAGATTAAATCTTTTTCTTTCGTTTAAAGCCAAATTTCTCAAGCCGTTATTTCAAATTATTAAGATGCAAATATGTCGATCCACATGTTAAGTGAAATCTTCACTTGATTATAAATTTAAATGATCCCAAAAAGAACAAAAAAAATCGCTTTTTGAAAGTTAAATACATTAAAGGATAATGAAGTTAATTAAAAAACTTTTCATCAAAATTTCTTATGCTTGAACGAATAAAATGATATTAAAATACAAAGAGGAGCATTTTTTACTTGCCTTGACAATAAGAAGTTTTAAATAAAATAAAAATTCAAAGCCTGTTGAGGTTTTGAATTGAATATTTATTTGTGGTGCCACACACACACATATTTGGGGAATAGTTCATGACATAATCGAGTTAAAAATATGCAAAAAATTAAATTAAGTTGATGAAAACATTGAAAATGACAAATTTATTTTTAACATATTTAAATTCAATCCCATGCATATTTCAGGGTTTTTGTCATTTCATGACGATCAAGTATGACGATTCGAAGAAACCATTGATAACTTTTCGGGGAAAACAGTTTTTTATTCAGAACCAGTCACAACACATCTTAACAAGGAGACAAGCCAACGCCAAGTGTGCTGATTTTTAATTGGATTGTGTATTTATTGACAAAACTGCTAAATCATAATTTTTTTTAAAAAAAATACTTTCGATTGGAGAATAAAACGTGGGATCGTACATACGAAAACCATAAACATTAATGAAATTGGATTAGAATCTTATATTTGAATTATATTTTTCTGATAAATGTTTAGCTGTTTAATTTAAGACTAGAACATTTACGATGGGAAAATAAATATTAGATGGGAAATAGAACATTTTTGGATATAAATCTGCTATTCTTACTCTTATGTATGTGTGATCATGTATTATTCTTATGATATGAGAAAAAAGGCATGTGCTGAATCGGTAAAATTCCATTTTGAACTTAGTGAGACATTATGTATTTTACAATCTTTAGAAGAGACACCATCCTAAATACTAGTGCCCATAAAATGTATTAGGTGAATTTCAATTCTTGATGAAATATAAAGCTACTGCCATTCTACTGATGATATTGAAAAAGAATTTCAAGATCAAATTAGTAAGAATTATGTTGATTAAATAAATCCCTCAGACAGTTTACGCTATCTATTATATTAGGAAAGTTTTGTGAGAGATAAAAATATTTTTTTCTACAGAGTTATCTCTTTTTTTTTTCATGTAACGTAGATCTTGCTTCAAGAAAGCAATTTAATGGATTTCGATCTCATAGTTATAGTTGAAATGCCAAACCCATTTAGCATATAATATATTTCGGTTATACAATATAAAGAGAAAGAGATAGAAAAATACATAGAAATTTAATAGCAAAAATAACATCACTTAAGTAATATTTACTACTCAGAGAAAATATGAATTATTGACAGTTAGATTAACAATGTTAAGAAAAACCGCAGCAGATATATCCAAATTATCCATTATGTATTATGGTTAATATGTAACCCTTTAACGAAAAAGCAATGTTAATTTTAAATTATCGCATTCTTAAGGATCATGGGCCTTCAAATAGCAAAAAAATGAAAAATCTGTTTTGAATTTCACTGATTAATTTTGTCTTCAATGAAAATTAAAAGTAGAATTTTATTTTTTTGTATTGTTTTTTCTTAAATTTATTCATACATAAATGCATTTGTTTGCTTTGACTAGAAATTCATGAACCCTTATTAAATAAACTCTCCTTTAAACAAGTGGGTATCAACGAATGATGTTCTACGAAATTATTTTTTTTGAGAATTAGAATCCAGTTGAAGTCTAAATGAGAAATATTAGCAGAAATTTTACATGTTCTGTTAATTATATGTGTTGAATAATTCTTTTTTCAGATGGTGAATTTGTGGCCCTTGCATTGTATTCTGAAAGAAATCTGAGGTTATGTCTTAAATTTAAAAAAGGTTGAAAAAAGTTTTTGAATGTTAACTAGGAAGTTGTATTCAACAGAATAAAAAATAAAATCACAAAAAAGTTCAATACAAGATTGATAGTGAATTAGTTTGAATTTTTAGAGTTTTATAAATGTGTTCAAATTGTCAAAATAATTTTTCTGAACTTATCATGCATAATTATATGCTTATATATTAAAATATTGCCCTGCTTTGTGATTTACTGTTAACATTTCCAGTGTTATAATGCTTATCTGAATTTTTTCCCTTAAAAACAAATGCCCATATATGTGAAGTAATTAACGGTAAGAAGAAGAAGCATATATCTGAGGACTTCTATAATTATATAACATGTTAAGCTTTTTTCACACCAAGACTGCTAAATCCTTAGAGTCGAAATATAGTAAAATCAAAATATATTTGGCAAAGTTCCAACTAAAACATTGTTGTCCTGGGAAATATAGGACTGAGGTAAGCACTGTGTGTGGGTTTATGCTTAGGGGGAGGTTTAGATGCAAGGTTGACGGGAAAGGACATGTCCTTCTACAAAAATTATTTCTTGCGTTTAAATCGAAATCCTTTAAAGGAAATTTATAGTTTATTTATGTAGTTAATTGTTAATTTTAGTTTTTAAGTGTTACTTTCTCGATACTTTCATTAAAAGAAAACATAGCTTTATGTGTAATATGATATATTAAGCAAATCAATGCATTTCTTTTCCTATAAATCACAGTATGATGTCCCAAAATTTTTTTAAACATTATTCCAGGTGGACGAAAACATTTCTACAATACTGAAGGACAGCTGAAAGAAGTCTGAGTTCTGGTGTGTATCCGAATTACAGCAAACGTTTTATTTTACACCCAAATCCTTTGTTTTTAGATTTTAGATGTTTCTTTTATTTGTGTCTAATATTTGAAAAGAATTACACACACACAAAAAATAACTTACAAATTTAAAAGCTATCCATACGCAGACAACTTTGAACTAGAAAAAAAATTATTACACTGAACAATCTAAGCAATGAGCCTCATTTCTTTTGGTAAAGTTGCATAAGCTTAAATTATTTTTATTTCCATATAAAAATGTTTACGATGAATCTAAATAAATATAAAGTCTTAGTTATATAAACAAATATTTTTATTTTTGTACACCTTTACTTTGACAGAGTGGTAGATTTTTATTATTGTATCTTAAGCTAAAAATAAATTTGGAAATTGTATTCGTATATATTATATTAAAAAAAAAATATACTTCACCTTTTGTCACTATGTTTTGATATACCAAACTATTAATTTGAAATCATATTTATTTGACAGAAGATAATTCATCTGAAAATTTCAAATTTAGGTGGTTATTAAGATTAAATAAAATAGTCCAACAATTAAATAAATTTATTTTAATTTGTGTGTAATGTAGAATTAAACATTTATTTTTTCAAATATTACAGTAGTTTAAAATAGAATCTCATTTATTTCTAAAACGGGTGATAAAAATGTGAATGATTAAAATCGAAGAGTTGAAAATATCTTTCTCACAAATCCTGACAAATAAAAACTGAGATATATTTTGAGAACATCACACAATAATAATTGTATTGGGTCACCTCAAAAAAGAGTTTAAAAAAGAATTTTTTGTAATTATTACAGATAGATTATCATTATCATTGGAATTAATCAAATTTAAGTAAAATTAGACGACGTACACAACGTATACTTAATTATAACACAATGATGAAGATGAAACAAAAATACTTAATATAACCTTTATAATCTCAGTTTTAAAAAATCTTGCCAAAACTTTGAATGCATAATTATTACCTAAAAAGTAAGTTAATCTTATCCATAAAGTATCTGTATATGTAATATTAAATTACATTAAAATATTTTAAATTTATATATGTGAATATTGAAATGTATGTGTGTGTGTGAAGTTCAAGAAGCTTGGAATCCCCTAAATGAATATCTAACTTGAATGAAAAATGAGAAAAAGTATTTTTTTTCTATTTATTCAACTTAACGAGTTTTGTCTCTTCTTCCTTAAAAAACAATAACACTAATTAGCATTAATTAGTTTTAAATGATACATAATAGTTATAGATATGTATACGATCTTCAGAAAAATACACCATTCTTTTTTATATAATACTTATACCAATTTTTACCATTGTAGTTTTACAAAAACTGAAAGGATAACAATTGAAAATACTTGTTTTATAATCAGAATATTTAGACAATACTCAGTAAATTTAAATTACTTTAATGAGCAATGATTATAAGTAACTTTTTTATCAGAATATATGGCAAAAAATGAATTATTTCTACTGCGATAAATTATTTCTATTACTTCTTATAAGAGTTCGTTTTCTATAGGTTTGAATATTTTTTCACTGAACTATGAATTTATTTTAAATTCAGTAGTTATTTTATGTTTATTTCCGTTTTAATCAAAGGTTCAAGCATTCTAAATGAAAAATTAAATGTATAATATGAAACTAAAAATAAACAATTAAAAAAAGAAAAAAAATGCTTATATATTCTAAATATACTATTATCTATCGGAAAAAAACTATTTAATACTTCAAAAAATTAAAATCTTTATTTTTTTAAATAAAATTTCAAAAATCTTACCTTTTAAAAAAAAGCCTTTCTGGTCTTGAGAATTTGCCGTTATTTCTTCATAAATGTCCTTGAAATGTTACGTCAGTCTTTTGAACTTTCTCTCCGTGTAGATAAACGTAGAAAACTTCTGAGTTAATTAAGTTTTATTTACTATATGATTAAATAATTTTTTACTTTTCTAAGTGAAAAAAAGAAAAGAAAAACGATATTCACTTATACTAATTTGAATTAAGCATTCAAGAATTCAGGAAGAGCTTCCAACAGTACCTAAATCGGTCGCCTGGAAGTTTTTTCCATCAATCTTAGTTACTTGTAGCGCTGAATTTCAGCAACAGTTTTCATAAAGCCTTCATTATCTTCAAATATCAATTCATATTTGAAATCTGAAATCAAATCAGCACAGATTTCAACATATTATAAGGAGAAAAAATATTTAACATTTTCCGGAATTAAAATTTTTTTTTCATGATGTCTGTAAAAAGAAATCCGTAGATTTTTTTCTGAAAAATGATTTATTTCAAATTTGTCCAACGGTGACTTCATGGAATTTCTTTTTTTCTTTTCTTCCGTTCGATTTCAAAGTCCACAAAAATTCAGCCAGGTACTAAAACTCTAACTTTAAAAAAAAAAAAATCTCTCTTTCTAAGTAAGAAAACAAAAGTTATGATTATCAACAATAACAAAATAAAATTTCTTAAGTCCAAGTCTTTAAATTTCAGACAACTTTTTAAAAATAAAAATAAAATAAAAAATTAATAGAATGCTAATATTTAAAAGGAAGAATTAAAAGAGAAGAAGTCGATATCAGCGTTCTAAGACTTCAACGCAGTCGTCGAATAGTTCCAACCAACCAGCAGGAAGAAAGTTCCTCTTTGGGGAACTTGGGGCAGAGATGAGGCAGCGAGAGCCTAGGGGGGAGTTGCCGTCTAGTTCGACGTTCGGAGCAGTTCTGGCTTCCAGTTTGGAATAGGGGGTGGGGGGTCAGGACTTGAGGGTGGTCGACGTCACTCGCCAATCGATCCGTCCACGGACTCTGTGGAATAATATGCGGGAGCCCCTTCGCTATCCGGCCCGTTTCTTTTCGGATCGTCGACGCCTCCGGTGCCTTAACTTCCGGAATGCCTGAAAGATGGGATAGGGGGCCCCCTTTCTATGGCATTCGATTTTTACTGAAAGGAATGTCGTTCTTTTAAATTGACTATTTATAGAGGGGTAAAATGAGTTTTAAAATACGCATATAGAATACAATATCCTAATTTATTAACGCTATGTTTCGTAAGTTGTGGTGAATTTAGGAAATTTGTCCTTTAATATTTAGGACTGTTTATATATTATTTTTTTATGAGTCTTTCTTTTGTACTTGTGAACAAGCAAGTTCTATTTAAGAGAGCAGCTAGGTACTTGCTCTCATTTTCTTAACTGTTAAGAATATCCTCAGTGACAGTGTCTGGATATTCTCCATACATTTTTTCGGCAGTGGAAGTTTATTATTTAACAGTACATATTTCAAATACTTTTGGATATAATGAGCTATTTTTTTCTGTCATCCTGTTAAACAATATTTAAAAATAGAGTGTCAGAAAAAAAATACATGGGATGAAATGACTGCTCGCCATATTCTACTTCAGTTTCTCAAAGTTTGATTGTTAAGATAAAGATGATAATGATAGTTGAAAGTCTGAATACTAGGTAATCCATCTATTAAGATAATTTATTTTTATTTTAAATGCTTATTCACATACAAATACTCTTTTCTGATTCTGAGATATTTTACAATAATATTTTCATTGATTTGCGATTATCTATTTTTTTTTTTAGGTTACACACGAAAAACAAATAATTTTTTATAATATCCTATTTAAAAACGTTTATTTTGAGTCATATTTATAATGGGAAAAAATCATCTTCTGTAAGATTCTTATTTTATCCTTAATTTTTATTTTGTAATAGTAATTTAATTAACTTATTTGTTTTCAATAGCAATTGTTTCTCCTATCTGCCATAGCCAATAAATTGAGCCTCATTATACAAATCTGGTCTAATGAATTTTTACACGTGTAACTTGTACTCAAAATTTTTTAAAGCTTTGTTAGTTTAGTTGGTTCAAGTTTGTTTTTTAGGCTAATCGGAGTAATAAATAGTGCAATTATAAATCAAATTAATTAAGCATTTTAATTGTAAAGTCAAAGTAAATTTAACAATGCATTTATAATTGATTTCCATTCTAGTAAATACCAAACTTACTTAAACTCACTGCACTGTTATTGGAAAAGTGACATTTATTCCAAACAAACGTCAAATTAACAAAAAAATTTCCAAAATTTCTAAGACCATCCAGATATTTCTTTCCAGTTGTAAACTGCAAACTAATTCATTATCATATTAAGGTTTATATTTCTTTGCGCTCCTCTATTTGAATGAGTACAATTAATTGAAGTAGTAAATTATACATGATAGATTAATATTGCCATTTTATACAGGGATAATGCTTCTAATGCTTTCCTTTCCATTATAATGTTATTTTGAAGAGTTCATTGATTTATCTATTTTCTGTTGTTTTTACTTTCATATAAGACTTAGTTTTATTAATTGATAACTTTTCTTCTATATCTGTTTGATTTTTGTTTATGATTATAGTGTTTTGTGCAGAAAGAAGTAAAAATTTTGTGAAAAATTATGTAATGTGGGAACTATTTTACACCAAGCTAAAATACAACATAATACAGTTCTAAGGTTTCACGAAATTAACCCTAAAACTATTGAAACACAATATTATGTTCTACATTAAAATATCTAGCTAAGATAATCTAAAAAAAAATAAATATAGAAAACCTCAGTTTAACTTTCAATCAAAATAGACAAATTATTAGATTGAATACTATTTATATATATCAAAAAACAAAATAAATTTATTTAAAATCATGTTTTAACTTTATAATAATTATATTCATAATATAACTGTTGTAAATAAGGAACCTTTTTATATATAACTCTCACTTTTCTCTCTTTTATATATATATATATATATATCTTAATTTTTTTAACTTCTTTATATTTTTTCTCAATTTTCTTTTTCTACTTAATTCTACATATTTTAACTGTATTTCTTATATCTCCCTGTATAGTATTTTCTATATTTCTACTTATTTTCTCATTTGTTCCACCATCTTTTCTTATTTTTCTCTCTTTATCTTAATTTTCTTTCATACTCTCTAAATCTTTTTTTTAAATTTTTTTCTCCATATGTTTCTATTTTTTTCCTTGACTTTCAGTACAAATACTATAAGTGTGCTTTATATAAAGGAATCATTATTTGTATCATTAACATTGAAATATTCTAAGAAATATGATTGGCATAAGAAGAAATGTCCTCATTTAATTGCAGATATATACGGATTCAGGTCTAAGAGGTATTGATGGACTTCAGGAAAAGTGATTAGCAGTGTCAATTTAAGCTGAACGCAGAATATGTACTGCCTCCTTTGCACTGACGGATCAATATTTATTACTAGAAAATCTGGTTAAGTTCAGCTTATCCGGGCCCTTTCACTCGTACCGGGCATCATGTCCTCATTTAATTGCAGATATATACGGATTCAGGTCTAAGAGGTATTGATGGACTTCAGGAAAAGTGATTAGCAGTGTCAATTTAAGCTGAACGCAGAATATGTACTGCCTCCCTTTGCACTGACGGATCAAAATTTATTACTAGAAAATCTGGTTAAGTTCAGCTTATCCGGGCCCTTTCACTCATACCGGGCCCCTGGGTACTTACCCCTAGCGCCCAATGGATAAACCGGCACTGGTGATAACACCACTTCCACTCCCTCTCTAAGAACACAAAACAATTCTGCAATGCTATTATTAAATAACTTAACTCATTGGCGCAACAGTCCATGAGGGCTAAGGACTGCTGTGCCTATCCCAGCTATCGTAATCTTAGGTGCTGGGGTATATGTGCAGATGCTTGGTACTCATTTTATCAACCCACTGAAGGGATGAAAGGCTGAGTCGATCCTGCTCAGTCCGGGATTTAAGCCTTGAATCTGTGATGTGGAGTCAAGGTACACTGCCACTCAGCAACTGGGCTTCTGCTGCCATTAAATGTTACAAGCTATGTAATGTACTTTGACTCATTTATATATATATATATATATATATATATATATATACATACAGAGAGAGAGAGAGAGTAGCTTTACAAAAGTTTTCATAAAATAAATAATTAATTAAATTTACTATCTCAAAAATGCAAATTTCTATTTTTTATTCTAAATGCCATAATTTTATTTTTTGCGAGTATAATATAAATTAATTTTTCTATTTAAGTACTTTCATAATTTTTTTGATAAATATCCAGAACATAATTTCCCTTAAGATTTTTAAATGTAGCTCCATTTCAGTGGTTGTTATCACATTTAGTTGGTTTTACATTTTTATAAAAGATAAATGGTATGATCTGAACATTAACCCTTTAACTACCGATAACACATTACGCGATTCGCTCCTAAACGCCGCCCTTTTACACATAGGATTTCTGTGAAATATATAAATCCTTTGCTAACTCAGAGGTCATTTTATTGCATTCCAAATATACAGAAATATTTTTACTGGCATCAGCGTAATGAAACGATCATATGTTAGAAATATTAATATATACGCCAGGGACAATTAACGCACCGGTTAAGTGAGACGTTTATATATGTCTGTGGCAGACGAGATGTTCATTTCCTAAAGTTCATTGTTGATGAAAGATTCCAAAATACCTTGTTTCCTCAAGATTTTATGTATGTATATTTTTTAATGTTTGAAAGAAATAAGAAAAAATAATTTTACTTTCAGCTGTTATAAAATTTTAATTTATTAAAATCTCTTATGTCCTACTGACCATTATGGATAACGATTAGAGATTAAAAGAGGCTTCAATTGTAGAAGAAATTTATTGGAAAGAACCTAATATAACCTAAACTATTATAAGAATGTCTATTATAAGATAATTTTCATCTTAATTTTGCGGTCCTATAAATTTCTATTTTTATTTTCTCTGTAGTATTAATCATTAATATTCAAACTCCCCAGAAAATAAAATAAAAATATTATTAATTATTTTTGTTAATAAAATTTTATTTATTATTAATTTCAATTTACCTTATAATATACTATTAAATTATATGATAATGTAAATTAAAATTAATAATCAACACAATTAAGAAAAATTACGTGAATCAAATAATAATTTATACTAACTGTTTGTGCATGTGATCGATATTATAGAATAATACATTAAAAAAATACTTAAAATGTAAAGAAACTCAGAAAAAGTTTGTAAGAAAATAAAATCCTTAAACTTATATTTATTACATAATATACACTTTTATATAATACTGTGAGCACCGTTAGAGAAATTCACTCAATTTGTATAAGAAATACATCATAGTAAATAAAAAAAATAACGATGTAAACAATCTTTGTACTATAACATGAAAAACAATACGTTAGAAATATATTTTATACAATTGCGCTGATAGAGTTTTATATCTCAAAAAATTTCAGTTAAAGCTGTGTATACATCTGTAAAATCGGATTAACTCGTCTGGTCAATATCAAAGACATCAAAATAGCTCTTCTCGGCTTTAGATTTCATTTATGTCCTTTCTTTAGAGATTCGCATAAAGATAATACTAAGAGATAGAACAGGAAACAGGGGCTGGGGAATAAGGATAAAAAAGGAGACTCGCAGAGCTGCGAGAGCCAAGAAAATCGGAAGTGTTTTATACTGTTTTGTCACAAATTCCATGATAAATATTATAAAGGTAGGAATACGAAGAAATTCTTTAAAGCTAAGATTTAAATTTCACGGCTAAGATTAGTGAATTAAAAATGTATTTTTTATTCAAAGTTAAAAAGTTTTTTAAAGCAGCCAGCAATGAACGTTTCTTTTTAGTTTTATTCAATTTTTAGTAATTGAATAATTATGCATTATGAAACTCCTTGTAAAATAATATTACAGTTGTCTCTCTCTTTCAATTCTTCGAAGTTGGAGGGAATATTAAAAAATTCGTATACGATCAAGAGTTCGATTTATCAAGAGGGTAGAAAAAAATTCCAAAATACATGAAGATAAATTTTTTTCTAACACATTTAAATTTGAAACTATGTAATAAAATAACAATTGTACACATGTATAAATTTATTTTATAGTATTTTTAAAAAGTACACATATAATACAGTATAAATATTATACAAAAGTCAAATGTCCTGTATACATTATATCCTGTACCTATAGAATACATTTTTATATTAAAAACAATTGTTAAAAGAATATATATACTGTACATAATTAATCTTTATTGACAAAAAAAATCTCTTATTTTCAGAAATCTGTTTAACCTTTAATCAGTTCCCTCAGATACTGTCCCTAACACCATTGGTTCTTTAAGGACAGGTCCAGTTCAGCCCTTGCCCTATTGGATGATTCATGACATAAGCCACATAGATCAGTCATAGATCGTCATGTTACTCCGATGCAAAGAAATGCACAATCCTACACATCTCTTTTTTCCAATAGAAGGGCATTTTTTCTGAACACATGTGTAGCAAGACCACTTTTTAAACGAAATATATGGATGGCTTACAACAGGTGCGATCGGTCTATTGTCCACTTGAAGAAGGAAAGCAGTAAAATTGGCCTTCCGCCTGAGGACACGGGAAACACAAAGAAAGGTTTGCAGACAGTTGATCATCAAAGGGGCTACGTGCAGGAGAGGTACGCAAAGACAATACAACACAAAACGTGTAAGCTCCAACCTGTTTCCTACAGGACTTTACATGATATTGAATGTTCGAATTGTCGAGAGCTATAAAAGATAACTTCAAATTATTGTGTGTTGTAGTTTGGTCAGCCGCAGATTTTACTTCAAAATACTGAAATGTATTGTTTTAGTTCGAAATATCAAGAGTTTTTCAAGGGGCTGGGCATATAATTCAATTAGCGAGAGGTCCGTATTATCGAAGGTTTGAATTAGCGAGAGTCAACGGTAAAAAGAATGTGGTTTTCTTTAATACAATCTATTAAAAAAAATGAAAATATTTATTTTATAAATATATTTTTAATACAAGTTTAAACAAATTAAATATACAAAATATATTGATTTTTATGACGAGAAAATATTATTAAAGCAAATATTCAACAATAAATAAATAAATGAGTTTCTTCAAAAGACTAAGTATTATTTGTGTTGTGTTACTTATTATTTTAATCATTTATACATTCAGGTATTTAATTCTGGAGAATAAATTACTGCAGGGGATCAGCTATTCAAATTTGTGTGCTTCATTTATGTTTGTTTAATCAACAACTTAAATTAAATACCATAATATTTTTCTATTTCGAGAAATTCATTTCAAAGAATTAAATAATTTTCACTTTTATGAGCTTGGTGTTTTATATTTTAATTTGCAGGAGTTATTTTCTTTCATTTAGTTTTTTTTAAACGTTTCTTCGTGAATTTCGATTTAACTTTTTTTAAACGTTTTTAATGTTTTTTTTTTCCTTGAAAAATTTATATATATTCTACAGAGTAATGTTATTTCTAGAAGTGAACTAATTTTAACTTTAAACAAAAAGTTGTACTATTTAATTTATTATTATTATTTCAATTTAGCGTACGTTATATTTTTTTTTATTCATTTACTTATGAATTACGAATGAAATTGCTGAGACAATATGATACATCTGGATTGTGGCCTTACAGTGGATCCCAAGCGATGTTCGGATCCAAGCGATGAGAGAGCCGACCAAAAAGCCAAGTCGTCTCACCCAGAAGTTCCCCTGACTCTCAGAAAAGCAAACAGTATTATTTTCACAATTATTGACAAATATACTACCATGCACCTAGAAACCTAGAGTCTTAGTAAGTTAGAAGGTCATGAGAAACTTAGGTCATTATTGATCCAATCCCGAGGCACCTGGAGAGAACCGAGGCTCTTGCCCGCTTTCGTCTAACCACCGGACATGACTTTTTGGGAGTATAACTCCACTGGCTTGGCCTGGCTGCTCATGAGGTCTGCCCACTCTGTGGTCATGCCAGTATGGATGGCGACCACTCGCTCCAATGCGCAGGTCTCGATAAATACCCGTCTGACGATATCGTCAGTCAGGTATTCAGTATGGGAGTCTGGGCGTCAAATGGTCAAGAAGCCAAGCACGGGCGTTCGATAAATAAATAAAATGAATTACAAAATAGAAAGATTTTTTCATATTGGCTTTACTACAATAGTAAGTATACTTTTTCGTGTGTGTATTATGAGATGTAGGTAAGAAAATCTTGTATAGTCAATAAAATCTACAGAATATCTTTTTTTAAAAAAAATAAGAAATGATAAGTATTAATGCTATAACAGTTTTCATTTTGTACGAATCGGAAAATAAATGTAATTCAAAATGATGTATTTCAAGAATTAAAACAATCAAATACCTTTTTGTTTCTTTTAACAGTAAATATCTATCGAAAAAGTATTTTAATTAATAATTTAATTAAATAATTTAAACGTTGAAATAACTTTGAGATGTGTGATAGATTTTTTACAATAAATTAAAATTAAGGCAGATGTATTTTTACTCGATATCTATTGGATTAATTAAAAAAGGAAAATTAAAAGAAGAAAAGTGATATCATTATTATAAATAATATTATTCATAAGAGGTTTCTTGTAGTTGTTTTGCATGTAAAAAATATTTCAGTGAAATGGACATTTTTTTTCCGATACAATTGCTACAAATTTAATAATTTCAGTTATTGTTAGTTAATGATAAAAAAAAAACATATTCCGCTGATTTCTTTTACCTTAACATAGAAACTGTCACCAAAAAAATATGCGATATTCGGACCCTGTCACCGTTTTATTCATATGCACAAGTAGAATTTTTCTTTAGCATAAGTAAAACCTTCGCATCTATTGTCAAAATGGCCGCGGAAGCCAAGTGGTCTAGGCATCGGGTCGTGGCTAGCATGTCATGAGTTCGATCCCAGTACCACTGAAGACCCGTCTTGTAGGGGAGCGATGCACGTAAAATCTGTCGAGAGCTCAAACGTCCTCCCGTTGGTGGGGGGTGCCAGCTCAGGTGTCGTCCGCATCACTTGACCATGGCTCAAAATTACGCGGACCGTCCCCAAAAGCCCTCGTGTAGCTTAACAGTGGGACGTTAATATTCACTCACTCACTCACTCGCATCCATTGTCAAGGTCATTTATTCCAATTTAGAACCTTCAGAGTAAGTTACTGATCGTAGCGCAAATAATTGAACAGTGTTTGGGAAAGACGTATATATACGTCTGGATACTATACAAACTGTTTGGGTCAGCCGAATATATACGACGGTGGCATTTAAGGCATTAAGTCAACGATCATTATTTGATATTATAAGCTTCAAGTTCAAAAAATGTAAGACCAAAAAGCTAAAGAGTAAACGATTGCTGAATGCACATGGACTCTAGGCACGGTACTAAAAATTTATTATCATCAAATTACCCAGAGTATTTGATTGCTATATGATTAAAAAATAGCTTTTCGTATCTCACTTAATATGATATTGCTGTTAAAAGTTTGTAGTATTATCTCAGTTCTCTCTCATCCATACTGCTTAACCCGTCACTTCTCTCGCAGGTTATGTCATACCCACCGTCTAACTTTTTTCAACGTTTCTTCTAAACTTTTTTTTCTATTGAAAAATGTATAGCTTCCCGTGTAGCTGACTTTAAGGCGATATCCTTTGAAGGGCCTTAGCTTGTGGGTGAATTCTAAATATATATTTTTTGGATACCGCCTCTTCGGGTATGTCATACACTGCGCGTGAATGGCCGTTACAGTTATGAATGCATGGGTACGCTTTAAATCTTCCTTATGCTATGGCAAATTATTGTAATTATAATAAAAAATGAGATTTTTAAGTAAAATTTAATAGATACATTATTTAATACGTACAGTACAACAGTATTTTCGGATGAAGAAAACCTATTTGCGTTGATGATGATGAACAGTATAATAGCACAAGTATGATTTCTCTACTGAAATCGATCCAGGTAACTTAACTGAGGGAGCAATTATCGTCCTTGATAAAATGACCACATCATATTCAATGGCTGGAAAACGTAATCTCGTTAGACTATGGTAATCTCTTTTGCGTTGCTGAACGTTGCGACAATAAATGCGCAAATTATTTTATTAAGTACTCAAAAACTTATTATTAAACATCGAGGCAGACGCTGATTTCTGTAGTGTTATGGATTTCGATTTACGTAAGAATGTAAAAGAATGTAGAAACCAGCAAGCAATGATTCTACGAAATAAAAAAAAATTAAGATTCAGTGAAAAACATCGCACTTATTTGCTACGAAGACTAACGGAATGTATAATAGAATAATAAAGGAGCGTGACCTTATAAAAGGAACAGAACAACTAAATTTACGTGTGAAAAGTGTAATAACCATATTGTACTTCCTACTTTTCTTCCAGACATTAGTATACAAATTTTATCTTAAAAACAAAATGTAACGCTCTTGGGTATAAGATACCCAGCACGAGAACTTTCATTCGTTTTTTTTTTCGCGTGAATAATGCTGGGTTAATAGTATTTTGTAAAAGTAGTTATCTTTCCAATAGAAGTAGCGAACATGAACCAAATAATTACTTTCAGGAGTACCATACACTATAGATTTATGCAAAGTAGGAAAATTTGAATTTTAATTCAACTTAAGTCTAATATTCAAAATCCTGAAATTATTGTTCTCGATATAGAATATGATCGTATGATACTGCAATCATATGATATAGTATGCAATTTTTTTTTTGAATATCATGTTTTAAACTAATATTAACCCCATTATCTACGAGTTTGAATATGAAAGATACCGATATTAATATAAAATTACTGGCATTTTATTTATGGGATTAGAGCTTAACTAAATTTAGAACTATATTGTTAGATTTATTGAAAGAGCTCTCTCAATTGAATGATGGCCGCGGTAGCCTAGTGGTCAAGATAACGGACTCGTGGCTGATTTGTCATGAATTCAAGCCCAGTACCACTGAAGACCTGCCGTGTAGGGAAGTGATGCACGTTAAATCTGTTGAGAGATCAAACGTCCTCCGTAGGGAGTAGTGTGGTATTTAGAAGTGGTTGTGCTTGCTCAGGTGTCTTCCTCTTCACTTGACCCTGGTTTATAATTACAAACGCCGTCACCAAAAATCTCTCGTGTAGCGAACAGCGCAACGTTAATATTCACTCACTCACTCTCAATTGAATCAATGGAAATGCAAAAACTTACAAATATTACAAACTAACATAAAAAAACTACTTTTTCAAAATAAATAAAAATAATTTTAAAAACATGCTTCTAAAATTGAATTCATTATTGGTTCGATAGTGTCCAATATTACCATAATTAAAGAATTGGAAGTATATTAGCAATAGAAAAAGAGAAACTTCAATAAACAACTAATTAAAGTTTATAAGTAATTAGGGCTCAATTTACTCTTGGAGCAACAATTCTTCCCAAATAAAAATCCTGGAAAACTTATTTACTGATAATTCATACTTACTTTGATCCAATATTTCATTCACTCACCCAACAAAAATTGCTACAGTTAAATTTGTTTGCAAAATTTAATTGAAGCACTTTGCCTAGAAAACGGAAATTACTTTTCGAAAATATACATTAGCGAATGATCATTCGAACTTGTAGAATATTGGATTTTCGAGAGGAAATAACAAATTTTCTCATACTTTGGAGAAATACTTCATTTCGAGTTTACCAAGAATTCACCATTATCATTCAACGTTTTCTAGAATGTCATCAACTTCAATTGCCTTTACTTCAGATGACAATATAATGGCCTTTTTAATGGAAAATAAAGAATCATTAATGGGAATAAATCTTATTTGCGTTCCCCTTTGGGGTAATTCCTTGTATATCGGGGGAGTTTGAGGATAAGGGATGATTTTGGGCACAGATTTTATACTGCTTTGCGAACATTTCAGTCGAAAAAATTTATACTACTTTTAAGAAACTGTCTTCAATTTAGCTTCATGTATTTACTTTCGTGTTTTCTCTCGGACAGCTTTGTTGGTATTTATTTTTAGAGGCCAATGTTTTTTAAATGTTATTGCAAACATTTGTCAAATCAAACTAATTAAAAAAATATTGCAGGTTGATTTAGTTTTTTTCTTTCAGAAACGTCTCCAAATAAGATGATATAACTTTGCAAGGGTGTAATAAAAATTACATACTTCTAATAATTATTTTTTACTTCACTAGCAATTTAGAATTGCAATTTATTACATTAATAAAAATTGACTGTCACACGGCATACAAAAAAAAAAGATTGCCGAAATAATTTTTAAAAAATAGGTTTTATTACCTTTGCAATATTTTTAGTAGACTGGCAATAAAATATTTCTGTGCATCATGCGAAAAATTAAAAATTCTTTTAGTTCAAACATTTGTAAGAAAAAGGCAAGTTATTCTGATACGTAGAAGAATATATAAAACCATAAAAGTATTATATTAAATCAAAAAATACAAATACGTTCAATAAAATTATTAAACCTTTTTGTAAAGAAATGAAATTTAGCTTTCTCACAAAAAGAGTTAAATTTGTATAAAATTAATAAAAATACAATAGTTTATTCATAATTATTAAAATACTTGTATTACAATAAACAAATTATAAGGGAAAATAATAGTTTATTCGATCTGCCTCTTCAGGAAAAAATAATAAAATGTAGCTGCAACATGATGTTTTAAATTCAAAATATTGTTCTTGTGGGAAATAAACATTACATGGAGTTGCATGATGAATAAATAATTCTGTACTATGATATGATACATTTTAGTAAAAAGATTAATTCTATTATTGCATTTATGATATTTTCCTAGTGTAGTTTTTTAATTTACCTTTCTCCATTCTCTTTTTTAAAGTAAATATTAATTTACCCACTAAGAAATTAATTCTTAGAAAATTGATGTTTTGTTTATGAAATATGTGCGTAGAATTTGTTTGTGCAATTATAATAAGCAAGTTACAAACGACTTTAATATTTAGCTACCTCTAAGACACCGAACCAACTTGCGTCTTAAAGTAAGGAGATAATATCTTTAAAAAATTTGCTGCGCATCAATTTGTACATTACGGATTTTTAATTCCAACAAAACTAATAAACACAACGCTGTATATTTTCTTCAATGATTTTTATGTAAAACAATGTTTTATTTAAAACTTAATTTGTAATTTTTACGTTTTTTTCCTTAAGTGGGTAATTGTAAATTATTTTTTACACTAAGAAGCCTTTGACTTGGAAGTTACTTGAAGCGATTGTAGGTTAACAGGAAAAATATTCCTGAGTTAATTTGGCTTAATAGGAAAACAAAATAGTGCTAAACACTTTAAAGATAAGATTTATGAGATGATACGTATGTAATGATATCAAATTTGCTTAAAATATTTCAGCACTTAAGGGTTTTTTAATAATTTAATTTAAAACATGCCAGATTACGATCCTTACATTAAATTAGTTTCTCAATTCATATGTACTGAATTGAGTTAAAAGTATATTTTTCATCTAAACAAAAAGTTTTCCAAATTTTGTACAAATTAATTATTAAAAAATAAACGCAAATTTTAACATTGTTAGCATGTTTATATTCATTTATATATACAAGTACAGAATTTAGTTTCATTTTAATGAATATTCAAAAACAAAGAGCTATGAATATAAAGTAATGAAAAACAACATTTTTTTTCTACTTTTCATTTCTTTCTTCTACTCCTACTATTTATATAGTTCAATCTCTCCCTATATATATATATATATATATATATGTGTTGTATTATATATATCTTGTTCGAATTTCCAATCGTTAATAAAATACTTCTATTCATTCATTCAAGTTCAAATACATTTTTTAAAACTTAAAGTGGATGACATTTGATGATAATACAGTTTTTAAAATATTAATTCATTAATTATATTAAATAATGAATACCACTGTAACAAACAAAAATAATAGTCCAACAGCATATGGAGAAAAGAAACTCGTTCTCTGTGTTTCTATAATGGAATGGATAGCGCGTTGGACTTCTTATTCAAAAGTGCTGGGTTCGAATCGTAACCTGGATTGGCGTAAGTTATGAGACTGCTCTTTCTTTTATATTATACTATTTTATTAGAATAATTATATTTAATTAATGAATACATAGTAACAAACACAAAAAATAGTCTAACACAATATATAGAAAGGAAAATGAAGAAAATATGTTTTATTATATATTGTGCAAGGAAAATAGCTTTCTATTCTGTAACTAAATAATGTGATTCTGCCATATAAATATACATATTTATATTAATTGTAAATATTTAATAAAAAGTTAAAAAAAAGCATAATTTTTCTTTGTTGACCAATGTAGGAATTGACTTAATTTCTTTTATATTGCTTGTTTATATTTTTGAAGTAAAATATAAATTTTCATTTTGTACTTCAGTTTATTTTCATCCTTATCTCACCATGGATATATATATATATATATATATATATATATATATATATATAAAACAAGTTTCCTTACCATATTCCCTATTGAGTTAAATCAATATTATTATCATTATAATATTCATCTTATATTCAGTTAAATAAACAAGTAGACAAAATTCAAATTTTGAAAAAAGCACATGTTTTAGAAAAAAAATTGAATAAATGTCTCTGAAAAACAACATGGAGACTTTGCAGTTGAATCAATAAACTCCACAACCCATATTTCACCCTTATATTCAATGGAATGGCAAACAAATTGCGGAAGAAAAACTGCGGTGAAAATAGAGACTCTATGAGAACGTTCTGAAGTATTTGATTTTTACGTTTAGGAGTATTAAGAAAAGCAAAACCCATGCAGCGCCACCAACGGCCAACCTTCGTATTACGTATCCCTTTTGCGTCAAGGGAAATTGATTTTGTAAATGCAAAAATAAAATACAACATATTTCCGTGTATGAAATAAAGAACATTTAGAATAGAGTTATTTGTGGTGGCAAAAAGTCACTCAATTAAATGAAGATGTATCCAATATATCTGAATAAGTTAAGCAATTACAAAGGCATATATAATTAAGTTATTGATATTTTAATTATTTGTTTTGTAACGACGTTAGGATTAATAATTCATTTTGCATTCCAGGATGTTTTATATAGTCTTGCGCGGAAACTGTTTAGAAGGATATCTCTTCTTATATGTATAAAAGTCTTTATTAAATAATAACTGTTAGAAATGTTTTGTAACAATCTGAATGAAAAAAAAACGTAGATTGTTAGAAAAATGTTTTATTCATCAGATGAAAAAGACAAATTTTATAATGTGTATTTTTAAACAGCTTATGCAATAATATCATGAGCCATACTTTTGCACACTTTTTCAATTTAAGATGTTTACACCTGCTAATGAGATTTAAAAAAAGTAGTACGTGAGATCAGAATGCATTCTTTCCATGAACAAAATCTCTCTTCAACGCTATTTCGTTCTTACTATTTACTATAATTTACAGAGTAGCATATTTTACACTGCTTTCAATTGTGCGTATTAGCCAATATGTCTTCCTGATGTATAAAATGGGTACTATATTTTATACTTACATTGTAATGCTTAACATGTTTCAAACTTTTAGTGCTCAATTGAAAAATAGCGACTTTCGGAATGATTTTAACTTTTAAGAATACAATATATCAAATGGGCGAATGCGTTACATAGTGACAATTTTAACTGAACACATTTTATATCCTGAAATACTTTCCACATTTTCGTCACAAGTTTTTTTCATTAAGAAAAGCCATGGTCAAAGAAATTTTTGTATATAATATGGTGAATTTATAAAGTTATCAATTAGACACACGATCAGGAGAAATGCTACTCACTTCTTTAATGAAATTGGCAACTCTGGCAATAAATCGATCACTAGCATCGAAAAATATACTCCTGATCTTAATTTCCACAGATCCAGATCAATCGTAATGGATCCTGCGTTTTTTTTTAATTCTTAATATTATGCTCTTTTACCTATATAACTTTTCTTTTAATTCTTAAAATACCTTTATTTTCTACTAAATGATTAATCGAGCTTCTCATCTAAAATTAAATATAAAAATTGCTCTCTTTTCAACTATCCACAGAAACTCCACTCGATACCAATTCTCTCTCATTTTAACTTTTTATATCTATATATTTTCTCTCTGCAATTCGGAGTCATTTGCTGGAAACGGATTGGCTAGGCATCGCTCCTCCCACTTTAATGACGAGAAAAAAAATCTTTTATAAGTCAAGGTTTTTTCATCAATTTTTATTCATTATTTTATTTGTATTTGTAAATTTATTCAATTGAAAGTTATTTCTCTTTTTCTTTTAGTTCTTATTTTAAAATTTTATACATGTATTTTAAAAAGACCAATTTGAAAGCGTTTTAATGCCATATAAAATGTTGTGAATGGTGTTGAAGGTTCGGAAAAATTATGCACTCCCACACCACCCAACTACAACAATAACATTATCAAGTGTACTATACTACAGCGTTTCTCAAACTGTGGGGCACGATAACTCCACGAGGGGGGTGCGAGCATATTGAAAAGTCGAAAACGAACGATTATTTTTAAACAAATTATTGATTTATTGAAAGTAAACAAACAAAATACATTCTGGCATAATAAAAAATAGTATACAAATCTACACTGATATTATACGCTAATAAATATATCAGCATTGCACAATGTATTTGTTAATTAATTTAACAATACTAAGTTAAGAACAAGTTCGATAATTTCTAGTGACCCTAATGGGCTTGTCATACATAAAATTATGTACAAAAATTAACATGTATCTTGATAATTTGTACAATTTATAATTAGTTCCTTAACTTCTGATTAAAAATAACGCGATTCGTTTCCCAATGCCACCGTTTTCCACGTAGACACGTGCAAGTGATGTATTGGAAAGGGGGAGAAAAGGTGTAAATAATCAAATCCCCTGAAATAAGTAATTCGTTCGGAAATATTGTCTAGGTCATTTTATTGCATTCGAAAGCTTTCTGAATAACTTATATATTGTAGTGGACAGAAAAGATCTACTTCGGAAAGACGTATATATACGTCAGGGTCAATAAATATTTGGTTTGAAGAGACGTTTATATACGCCTATGGCATTTAAGTGGTTAACGTCGTATTGTATCTATAGCACCAACGTATAGCATTAATGAATTCAATGCATTGTTATCGTATGGAGAGGGGCGATGAAAACTATGATTGTATATTTTGCTCGCGAATAGTGAAAGTTTAGAAGCACTACTGTACTATGTACCTAGCACTGTGTAGCTGAGTGTCACTATCGAATATATATCTAGAAAGTCATGCGTTCGAGTCACGTGCTACTTAAGATCCACTGTGTAAAATAAGGTCGTGTCTAAAGTCGATCGCGATGGACCGGTGGACCATTAAAACAGTTTGAAGCGACCGCCTTTATTAAGACCTAAAACATGCACACTAAAAGAAATATATTTGTGGATTCATCAGCTAGACTAGAGAATCGCTTTTTGCAACCTATGCGACTGTGTTTACTTAAGCAAATGATTCAATATATGTGTATTCGACACATGTACCTTCATTGGAAGCGAGCGATGACATTTAACACGTTTAATGTGTTGTAAGAGTTAAAAGCAATCGCTTCAATGCTTTCAACTTTAATGAATTTTTCCTCTCACGCAAACAGAAATGAAGAATATATGTTGAAGAGCAGCTCTTTCCATGATAGCATGGGATTGGCTATTGAGACATCATCCACACCCCGCACTTTCACGGATTGGATTCTCGTGTTGATGCATGTCCGCGATGGTGTGCTACTCAGGAGTAAAAGAAATTAAGTATATAAGTCGGTTTCAGATTCATCGCTTCACGGATTTTCTCTTCTCACTCTATTGAATAAGTTCACGGTCTAGTAGTAATCTGCCATAGTATGAAAGGAGAATACAATATCGAATAGAATTGTGAAAAAAACATTCAATTTTAATACAGAAGGGCCACACCTACTTCACTGGGTAGAATGAAACACTTTAACAACATAAGAAGTAGCACGTACCCAGGAAAACTCTGCTTCCACCCTGATGTAGAAGATGTGATGCACATTAAATCTTTACAGGAGTAAAGCCCTCATGTTAGTAGGGTGTGAAAATTTGAAAACCCAGTTGCCATTTCATATGCAGTCTTCGTTCGTTGGACGGGGTTCGAAATTAGGAGCATTGACCATAGACTCTAATTTAAGGCAGAAATAGGAAATTAAAGAAAAATAGTTTAAACGTAATTCCAGACAAACTTTATATCTAATGCTACAGCTTCTTATAATTGTATCTTTGCTGCATCCTTTTTACATTTTGATGTGCCCTCAATCTCCATGACTGTGATAGTCTAGTGGTTATGGTTACGAATTCGTGGTCGGTACGTCGTGAGTTTTTTCTCTAGAACCTTAGTTTAGATGGGCTGATAGACGTCGAATATGCTGATGTTTAAAATCTTTCCGTTAATGAGTGTGGAATCTCGGAGAAGGGTTGCCTGTTTAATTGCTGTTCTCTTCACTTGACCAAGGTTCAAAATTAGGATGATTGTCCTTAATAGCCCTTGTCTTTTTTTATAGTGTAGCGTACAGAAACACTCAAAACCCAAATAATTAACTTTTGTTATTATTCCACGATAAATAATAACGGATTCAACTTAAAGGTTATATATATATATATATATATATATATATATAACTAAATTTTAATGAGGATATCAGAATCCTTTTCGAAAATCGCAGCCCCAGAAAAAGTACTACTTGCAACCTACATAAAGAGGTTAAGGTGACCGATGATAATATATATATATATATATATATATATATATATATATATGCTAAACCTTCCCCGTATGATTCAAACACTTGCAAAACACTTTCTGCTCCAAAAAGTAAACAATAGGTACAGAATATTGAGAAATTTCTATAACATTTGCAAAAGTCTAAAGCAGATTGTAATAATATAGGTAGAACCAATTAAGTTATTCTTTGAGATATTAAAAATAATTTTAGATATACTTTTTTTTCGAAAATTAGTACTAGAAGTCTATATGAATTTATAACGTTCTTATATATAATTACAATTATATATGAAATAATCCCAGAAGAAGTCATGAAACTAATTTAGGATTTTTAGTGGGAATTGAAGTAAGATATACAGCAGTATTTTGTATTATCCTTTAGAAAACTGTTGTTTCACTTACTTCTTAGAAATTGTGTGTTCTTTTTATAATTAGAAAACTAGCAATTTAAAAGTAATTGGAATAATATAAAAGAAATGAAAAGAATGTTCTTAAAAATCATCACTAACTTTTACATTTGTTGAATTAAATATTTCAGGATAAGTTTATGCAGTTGAAGCTCTGCTATGCAAGAAAATAAAACATTTAAAGAAACTTAATACTTGACCGAAAGGCAGCAAAACAAAATGCATTCTTACATATTAAAAGTAAAATGCACATTTACTCTGATGTACTTTTATAAATGTATCAGTACTGTACAATGTATTTCATAATTAATTTAGCAATACTAAATTAAAACTAAGTTCAATAATTACTAGTGACTACGATGGGCTTGTCATAAACACATTTTAATATTTATCTTAATAATTTGTACTGTTTATAATTAAAGTCGTAATGTAGTTTTAGCGTCAAAGTACATTATTAATGCATTCAATACATTGCTACAGTATGGGAAAGGTGTGCGATGAAAATTATGACTGAAATTTGGGTCACAATCATTGAAAGTTTGAGAAGCACTGCTTTACGTTTATAAGGCTTGAATATTTTAAATAATCAGTATTTAGATATATGTCGAAGTCTAATTTTTTTTCTATGATTGTCCTTTTTGGATTTTGAAGCTTTTATTTTTATACTCGGCATATAACGCGCATTCGTAAATTTCGATCTTATTTTTTGTGTTAAAATTGCATGTTTACACCGAATTTTACGAACTATTTTTTTTTTATAAAGGAGAAGAATAACGTCTGTAAAAATATCATATCGAGAAACCGAAAGACAGAATTACATATATCCATAGACGACAATTTTGTCAACAGCTTAGTTGCTTTAAAATAATGCGTGTTGACATGGTTTTTTTTAATTTAATATTAATTTCCCTTTTTATAACTTTACTGTTTTCATCATACTACTCGCAGACGATTATTTTAACTATCGCGCATGTTAATTATTACTTTAATACGCTCGATTAAGATTTGTAAGCATTTGTTCTTCAGCTTTATGTTTATGAAAAATGTCGTCATAAATTCCAATAATATTTTGCTGGGTTTATTGCGTAAATAAAATTAACTATAATTGCAAAAAAAAATCCGCCAATTGACATTACTTTGTCGTTTTACTAATAGGTAAGAAATAAAATGACTTCCAACTTTAACCGGCATTTTCGAATTCCTTGAAATAGCTTATCTTCATTGAAATTTAAATTCTCATATATATTATTCTCATTATATTCTCATTTCACATAAATGCTTAAAAAATAAATTCAGCAAAAAATATTAATATTTAAGAAAAGAAATGCATCCACACAGACATACATTATACATTTTAGAATTAATAGCAAGATAAATATTCACACAAATAAATCGTTCAAAGTTAAAATTTTAAAAGAGTACAATAATTGTTTTTATAGATTTGAATTTCATCCGAACTTAAAACATCTATACGAGGAATCGTTTGCTTTTTCTTAAAAGGAGACATTTTAACCTTATAGATCATTTTTTTCAGAAAAATAAAATGGAAGAAAACTAAATAAATCAAAACATTTTCTTGCACACACACACAAATAAGAGTGTATTTGAAACAACTAAATGAATGGACAAGTTGGAAATTTTTAAATGCCATTATTATTCTACGATATGGTATGTTAGTTTACGATGTTGCTTTTATTACTGATGAACGGAAAGTTATGCCTTATTTTTTGTTACTGAATTCAATATTTAATTCGAGAGATATTCCACTATGCTAAGGAACGATTTGATATAATTATAATATACTCGTATAATAAGTCAGTAAATACATGCATATTAATCTTCCACAATATCGTTTTATATTATAAGTAATTCAGGTAAACATACTATATAGCATAGTTTATAAGAACTAAGGATGAGTATTTACCTCTTTAAAAACAGCAACAAAAAACTTACAGAAAATAACTTTTTGCAAAAATCAAATCAAATTTTTAAAAAGTAACATTATGTTTTGGTCAAAATAATGCATCATTCGTCCCAGCATATATTTTTGTTGATAATATTTAACTAATGTTATTTATAAAATAACTTTGGAATTGTTTACTTTTCACTTGAATGGTCTACCCTTAGATGTTTCAGTAAATACCTAATTATTTCAGAGAATAACTATGTAAAGTATAAAATTTTTTATCTATTATACACTTTAACTGACTTTTCTTGTTATTTCAAGAAATACCTAGTTATTCTATGAAATGTATTATAGACTTTAACGGTAACTTATGAAAAAAATTTATATGTAAAATATTTCGAAAATTTGTAAAAAAAATACAAACATAGGAAGCCATTTAATAAGTTTTAAATTGTAATAGCCTAACAAATGAGGTATCACTATAATGTCCATTAAATACGGCAGATAATTTACACGAAAAAATATAGATTTCTACAACAAACCAACAATAAAAAAATCGTCAAATTTGCTTCCGTATATCATTGTTGAACAAAATAATGAATAAAAAAACATATTAGTATTCAACATTGAAATATTTTTTAAAAATCCTGCAGAACAGGATTCTTTTGTAAATAAATCAATGGCGAAAATCAAATTAAATTTTTCCCCTACTGAAAAATAAGTTTAACATTACCTTTTACACTGAGTTTTCTATAACTAGAGTAGTTATTGAATATAGATCTTTTTTGATTTATAAAAATATAAATAGCATAAATATAATTTAGAACAACTTATTAACAATGCAGGGACATACTGAAAAAAATATCTCACAAATCCTCCTTAAATTAGGATGACAAAAATCAATAACTTACTAAAAAACTATAAATTCTTACATAACCCTTATGCTCGAAAATAACTCAAATAAGGCATATTTATGGCGTGGTTGAACAACAAGATGCGGAAAAAAGATTATATTTGCTTTCTAAAGCTAAAAAAAATCATCTTCCAGAGAGAACCAACTCTTCTTTTTCAATACATCGATCATAAAATCAAATTGAATTCTTTGTCTGCCGTAAACAAGAATAAAATCACCTTCCAGTCTCCGCAACTTTTTCGTAAGCAAACCGGTGTAATAAAAATACGTAAAAGAGGATGATGAGTTGTCAAGCCTCAAACAAAGTGCATCACAGAGGCCTTTTCGATCAATATTCAAGGAGAGAAATTAGAAAAAAACACTCGGGCTGTTTGTCTAGAGGTCAGACCCGCAGCGCTATTCCTTCTAAACAAACACGTAAATCGGCAGCAGTTCCAGGGTGTAATGTCGTGCGAGGAAGTGAAAATGAGCTTGTTATGATTCTGTGATATAGATCCATCGGAAGGAGTTGGATTTGGAATTGAAATGAAGAAAATTATTATTATATATTTTTTTCTGTTTCGATCGATTGTATTATAGTTTCGCTTGTGATTTCTGTATGATAGATTTATAGCAGGGGATTTATTTTCTTTACTTTTTTAATACCTCATTACTTTATAAACTCGAAAAAATAAATGAGAGTTGTTAAAAAGAAAGATTAGAAGAGGAAGCTAAGATAGGAGTAGTTGAAATTTTATATTCAACTGAGGTCTAATTTATCGTTGTTCTTGAATGGATGCTTATTACTGTACTTATTGTAAATCCAGAGCTGTGAATCTAGGATTTCTACTCCAATTGATAAAATTAATTTAAAATAATTTGTGTAAGGTTGACCCAAAGTACGAAAGACAGAAAGAAAGAAAAGATAAGCAATAATTAAAAAGAAAAAAATGTTCTGAATAAGCTTATAGCTATTATAAAAGTATGTGTATATTTTAAACACAAGTAATATAAAAAAAATTCTAAAATCAATTCCTACTTAGATTAACAAAAAAAAAATATGTTACTTTAGTTAATTTTTAATATTTCTTCAATTATTATTTCACATGCTTCAGAAGATCTTTTTCTCACAAATTAAGATAAAATTAATTAATTTAATTTGACTTGTGAGGAAGCGCTCTCTCTTCCCTAGTGTAGGGAAGTCGGAAGGAATACATTCCATATTTCAAATAATCAATTTATTTACAGCTTAATCCACAACACAAGTCGATCTATTCAAAGTTAAGAGATGCATACAATTAATAATATGAAGACAATTACGAGGTACTCGAGTATGAAAGAAATTAATACTTAGTATACATACTTAACTCAATGTCTCTGACTTCTTAGTTATATAATCAAAATTCAATCTCAAGTGACAGACTTCACCTTCAGTA
>BMAO01016412.1:0-32304 GCA_019973975.1 Trichonephila clavata | reverse complement strand
AGTGGAAATGTTATTCATATTCTTTCCAAGTTAATTTATACTTCGAGAAACTGCATATCATATTTATTGGTAAGAGCTAAATTATCACGCCAATCTTCACAGAACTTACTGGATCCTCTTTGTATTTCTTGAAGGATATTAGAAACATAGAATCTTCTGCATCTGTATCATTCTTAACTCACGCCAAATGGAATTTCCAACCCATTTTCTTCAGTTTTAAAAACCCTGTATCGAAAAGGAACATTCTATAACGTTCAATATTTGCTCATTGGTTGTAAGTTGTTATGATGTCATTCAGGGAGATTCCAGCAAGAAATCAGACACATGGCGGTTACAGTTATAGTTAATAAAACATTTTACTTTTTCAGAAATGTTTAACACGTTGTCCATTTGAGCTAGGTCCAAAACCTTTTTCATGAAATATAATTATATAATTGCTAAAGAGGTGCCAGTACCCTATTCTGTGTACGTGCAAACAATTTTCATTAGAGCTCATATATATTTGATTGGATTCATGCCTAAATCATTAGCTGCAATTAATTTGTAACGTAATTAACCCAGTTTTAGTGAAACTGTTCCGGTGACTTAATGCATTATCCTCCTTGAGAATACCTTCATATTTTAAGTCCATGAAGTTCATGTACGGCTGCAAAGCAGGCAATTCTAGACTCGACCATAAATGAGACGGGGTTAGCCATTGCTTTGTCTAAGACGAGAAGTAATACCTGAAATTCTATAATCTGTAAATAGTTTTAACATTCTAGATCAAGGAATATGAGATCCCTATATTCGAAATGGAAGACCCGTGTGTTTATGTACCCTCATTCAATTTAGCACTCCACGTTTAAAAAATTCCACTCTTGTTGTCTTAATCATGTGAGAAAAAAATTGTGCATAAAACACTTAATTTCTGATGAAATAATTTTATCTCACGTATAAAAGTAATTTAAAATTTTTATGTTAACTCGAATGCAATTCTTAAGCAATTTTATATTAGTATATATATGTGAATACGAGGCCGTTGGAAGGGATTTGTTATTTAGATCATTTTTTGACGTTGATTGTTGCATATTTAATATTATTGAGGCGGCAGTCTTGTGGTTAGTTAGTCTTGTTCATTATACATTGAACATGTAGACATAAATGGACAGCATCACAAAGAAAATACACACAGAACAAAAATACACAAATGCTAGCTGTAGTGAGTTACATGATTAAGGACAAAGAAGAAAAAAGGAGGGCCTCCAGAAATTTCGGGTATTTATAGTAAACTGGAAATCACATGATCTGGATGGGTGGATAGTTAATTCAAACGGTTGCCGATTGGCGACTAGCTAGTTTATAATTAAAACGTGGTTCCTGAAGGGTTGGATCAAAGATAATTATAAAGTTCTAAAAGATTAAATTAATGGGGATTATTAGATATATATATTTATATATGTAACTGTAAGCGCTATATTTATATGTAATAATTTTTACAGTGATTTGTTAAGATTTATCGTAAAGAAATTCATTTTATGAAGTTTTAAGTATTTATTGCATGTTGCACAATTAACACATTGATTGATATTGAATGTACATATTTTTTCCTAAGAATTTTAAATACTGTCCTTCACGAATAGTATTTTCATTTAAAACACTTTTCATACGTCTCTTAGGATTATGTACCTTTATTTGAAAAATTTATTCATCAATTTTATTAGCAGTTTAAAGAGTAAGATATATTTATTTCTTCCAGCAAACATTTGAACAGTGGAATAAAATCTTTGCAGTGTGCATAGGAATTGCCATGAGTTCAGGAATCCTTTTTTGCATTTTTGGTTCAGCGGATGTTCAACCTTGGAATTATGCCACTGAGGAAGAAACTGGCAAAACTCGATCAAACAACAAAGAATTACAAGAAACAGAACAACCAGTGGATGCTGTTATTCATCTATAACACACACACATTCATAATTTCTTATTCATAAATATAAATACCAAATTTCTCATTATTTACTGCTGCGAACAAAATCTTTATTTTTCAGGTCGCAAATACTTGGTTTAGATAAAAATTCGAATGAAAATTTCTAAGTTTTTAAAATTGCAGGTGACATTTATTTTTTTTAAACGGCCTGCATATTTGCTTCACATCACTAAGCACACTTTTATGTAAATTTTCCCTTAATGTTAAAATTAAAGAACATTTAATTTCAGATGTAATAATTTTATGAAATATATTGCTAGAGTATTCACTGTACTAACTTATATAATATAATTATATATTAAAAATTTAGAACTAGTATCACACAATAGGTTTTTATATATAATATATGTAATTTTTTTTATAATTAGAATTTATGAGGAAAAAACTTTACAGCATACATCAAAATAATCACTGTTTTAGGCTTTGCTTTAAATATTTAAAATACAAATGAAATTAAATGTAGAAAAAGGTGTGCCTAACAGTGGTGTAATGGAGACTATTAGTTAAGACTCCTGCAAAGTTAGGTTTTTTTGCTCCCAGCCAGATCTTACAATGGGTACGTACTTGGCATCAGTCAGGCTTTGGGCCCTCTAGAATCCTGGGTGCCCCGCAATGTGGGGGTTGCGAGGATGCAGGTTACGCCACTGGTGCCAAAATGTTGATTCGTGCGGAGATTGTAATGTATTTCATTTTTACTAACTCCTTTAAGAAGTGGAGGTTCCCAACAAAATGTTGCACTCAAAATGGGAAATGCATGTTTTATTTTTGTTTAAAAGTATTCTAATTTCTCAAATTTGTATCTCAAAACATGTTTTGAATTTTTTTTTAGAATGTTTTAATTTGCTGCAAATTTTTTTGAATGGTTAACACTTTATTAAATTCTTAGGAATCATGTATTAAGAAAAACAAATATTTGTATAACATGTATTACATTAAATTTCCGCTAAATATATATTTAATTAATTCTATTAAGCTACTATGAGTAAAATTTATCTGAAGAGTGATATTATAACGTTAACAGACCCTTACCCTCCCCGCTAGTGATAGATAAATAGAGATTTCGCAAAATACCTTAACAATGTATTTGAGTTATAAAAGTGATGCCATTCTTTTGTTACAGCAATGATTTTCTAGTTGCATATCTATATTCATTTTTAAAAAAATGTATACATTTGAATTAATATTTTAATTTTAAGGGCTAGGATTAATAACTTTCATATGTATCTGAACTACTAAAGTAATATTTTTCAATTTTTGATGAAATTCCAAAAGTCTGTATTGACTGCATCAAGTTTGTAAAACTTCACAGATTCCGTTTCTAGTGGATCTTTATCTAAGCATGCATAGAAAAAAGTGTATTAGCCATTTAAATAATAATTGATATAAATATATTACAAAAGTATTTTTTATCAACTAGCCTAAATTTAACAGGTGAAAATGAATAATAGCACATCACTGTAATAACTGAACTTTATTTACATGATACACGACTTAGTTGAACGGGATTCAGGTTCCGTCTGAAATATCTTTAAACATTCACGGAGTCTAGGAGTAACATGCTGATAATATTTCATGAAAGTACTTCCACTGAAGAAAAAATGACACAATCCGTGATATTTTTTGACAAAGCAATTACAATCCTTCTCTAAAAGTACATCAAATCACTTTGCAAGAAAAATGCATATCACTTTTCCTTTGTAAGAAAATAGCGAATAAAACTATGAGTAACTTTGAAGAAAGCCGTTAAATTATTTATGCGAAGAAATGTTTCACATGATGCAACCCCTTTCCACATTGGAAATATATGATTTAAGTTGTGTCAGTTGTACCTACCTTAAAATAACCCTTAAAACTTTGCAAAGTCCAGAATTTAACTAAAAATAACTAACTTTACTAATTAAAGGGAAATCAGGACTCGAACTTTCTGAAATTGAAACGATCTAACAGAATGAAATTTTCCTCACAAATGTATAAACCAATTTTAACTTAGAAACCTTTGATTTTTCTTTTACAATTTATAAATTTAATTACATCCCATCGGGCAAGATTCAAAGAAAAAAAATCTATGAAGCTGTAAAACCTTCTGACTAAATGCTGAAATAATACATGTGTCACATAAAAAATTTATTCACATAACATTCACCCTAATTATTGATTAATTTTTTTTATCCATTTAGAGTATTGAAAACTAAAATACTTCCCCTTTCCGATCACAGGGGCTCGCATTTCGGAACATTACTTACATTAATTGCTTTATTTTTTCTCAGGCTATAAATACAATTGTTACGTGTATTCGTGCCAATATATTTCAACGAATATATGCATATTTCAACTATACTACATACATAATACAAAACCAGTGTCTGATTCTTAAACTCTACATAATACGTTCTCTTTCTCTCTCTCATCCTGCAATGCTATTAATACTATATTAATCTGAAGTCTAACTAGACTATGCCAAAAACATGGATCAGGCAAAAGTTGCGTAATATATATCAGATAATAAGTGTAAAAACTAGACGTCAATGAAGAAAAATGTTTTCTACATGTTCTATGTTTTCAGCTACTTAATAAATTCTAAAAGCTAAATTTTCATCAAAAGATAAAAATCCTTTCTTTTAATGATTTTTTTTTAAGATTTGAATTTACAATTTCATGCCTAACTCAAAGTTACAAAGGTGTAAGAAAAGTAATCATCTGTAACTTCATTGTCAACAAAAACAAACAAGAAAATAAATACGACCTTATTCATGAGCAACAACACAGCTAAATCAGTATTCTTAAGACTAAAAAGGAATGAAATATACAATAGAAAATTTCGTAAAATCCAAAGTTTGCAACTGCTTTGACCTTTAAATTAATGGTGCACTTTTCAAAATGTGACAATCTGGTTAGCCTAGAGTTTCAAGTGTCTTCTAGAAACAACCTTTCTACTTGAGTCACAAAGTTTGATCCTCTGGAAGGCTGGAGCTTTTGCCTGCAGAAGTTAAAAAAGCCATGCAGTGTTCCAGAATCCCTTAGTGTTGTTTTGTACCACCTACGCGCGTTCTCCTGATGCTTTTCTGCAGGGAAGTCCAATGTGGAAGATGACATCGGTCTTTTGACTATCCTGGATGTCGTTGTTGATGACATGATGGGCTCATGGTAGCCACTGTTGTTATCTGAATGTCCCACCCTACCATCCCGATTCCATTTCCTCTGAATAACTAAGATGCATCTGGTCAACACCCCTTCCTTTAGGTTGTAGTCACCATTCCAGGAGTTGACACTGAAGAGCTCTGAGAAGTAGACGGTATTCTTTTTCGAAGCTTATTTTATAGGACATACTATTACGAGAAAGTTTTCGATCCATTTTGTTCCGTTTGCTTTGTTCTAGGATTTTCAGCTACACTTTTACATTCAAATTACACTCTTAAATGTGCGACTGATTACTTCTACCATGTTATACCAGCTACTTTTTCGCCCGACATAATTAGCTCGCGTAATTTAGTATTAAATAGATTATTGTTTGTCTATTGTCTATAAATGTAGCCTAGTACTCTTAATCGTTTTTCTGTACCTATATAAACTGAATGCGCGATCTGTTTTTAGCACAAGAAATGGGGGAGGGGGGCATTGCAATCCCCACTTGGATTTCTGCGCACTATATCTACCATCAGATTTTATGAACCAGGTCTGTGCTTCTGCTCGTTGTTATTAATCAGCCAATTTACCCATACATCATCGTGAAGGAGATTCTCGTTCTTGGTACATTCCGTTCTGTAAGCACACACCCTATCCCTAGACCAAAATGATCATTTCAGTCCAGAGGAAGTTAGGGATATCACCGATACAAACCACTAATTAATTTAGTCATTTCCGAATGACAAGAAATAACTTTCACTGATACCGTCTCGAAATATGATCTAAATTACTACAGTACCCGTATAGTTTTCAAATTTTCTTTTCCAATAATAGTATAGTTACGCTTAGCCGAATTAAGAGTTTGCAATGTATTCGCTGTTAGAGAATTACCTTGCATTGCTAAAAAAATACATATCTGTAAGCAACTAAAAAGAAATAAACAATTTTAAAACTGGAATTGTTGGAAATTAAGCCTTGTAGTTCTTTTTTTATTTCTAATGGCGGATTGCAAGCAGTTATAGCAGAGAACACTGATCTTATACGGCCACGCGTTTGCATGTTTGACCCCGGCCCAAGTTAGTGGATTTTCACGATGCAAAAGTTTGACAGCGTCCATGTCGTATGATTGTATGACATGTAAAAGATCCCTTGAGTGTCTATTTGGTTTGGGTACTCTCGGAAAAATTTAATTCCTGGTACGGTTTTTCATCGTCAGAGCTCAGGTGCTTTCTGGGGAGGGAACTGGATTTCTTAAAAACTTACGGTGATTGGTATACCATCTACATTGTGCTGCACTAAAATGAGATACCAGCTTCTGAAGAATGTACTAGGTATGCAATGGTGGTAGGTAAAACTCCATTCAACAACAGTCTGGAAGAGTTTTAAATGAGAAAATGAAAAGAAAAGGAAAAAAGTGACATGTAGAGGGAGGAGTTAATTGACTAAAAATGCCCTTTCATAAATCAATGAGTGAAAAAAAATAATTGTTTTAAAAATTTTCCAAGAAACATAAACTTGATGATTCTAACAGCTAAAAACACTTTTGAAATGACTTGAAAAAAGAACCTAAAGAATCAGTCGAGAAATAGAAAATGAATGGTCAGATACCTTTAAAGTAATGGTCAGAGCACATTTAATAATTAAGAATAGTATAGTTTACAGCAAATTTGAGACGTAAGGATAATATCAAGCAGTGCTGTAGGATAATCTGATATCGTTTCGGCCTTTATTACTCAAATGTCCCAAATTAAGGTCACAAAAATAAATTTGTGAGAACTGATGAACTCTATTTATTGCGTTACCACGAAATTTGGCTTAGACAATGTCAGAAAGAATATAGCAACATAACAGTATTGAACAATTTTAATTGTGAATTAAAATACAAGTCATATTAAAATGTGTGAAATCATGAATCAGACATAAAGCATTTACCTCGGGAAAATTTTGTCTCAAATAGAGTGTGACCACTCTGAACTGCTATAAAAGCCTCAAAACGAGGGACCATGCTGTTAATGAGGGTGTCAATAAGTATTTGTAGTAAGCTCATTTTATCTAAAAGTAGGACTTTTAATTCCTAGGGGGTCCTGGAAGGGGAGCTGAGATGAGAAATAGTTTTCCTAGACCATCCCAAACATATTCAACAGAATTGTGATCCGGATCGATGCGGCGAATATCCACTCCTTAATGAGATTCATCAACAGTGTGAGTTCTGTGTGGTCACACATTATCATCCATAAAAATGTAGTCCGGACCCATAGCACCCAGAAAAACCTCACATAGGTTTCAAGGACCTCATCCATACAGCGCTGTTAGTTGACAGTACCCGCTTCAAAAACATAGAGTGATGTACAACTACTCAAAATTATGAAACCACGCACGATGATTCCTTTGCCACCAAATCGGTCGATTTTTTTTAAGTAGGACGAATAAAAGCGAACTCCATTTTCTCACCAGGTGTAGACTCGAAGAGAATCACTTTGTCTGGTACATTTCAACTCATCACTGCAAACAACAAGCCCTTATTCTCGTGGTGTCCACAACTGATGTTTTCAGCTCCACAATATCCGGTCCTTCCTGCTGGATGTAGTCAAGGGGATGCACCAGACTGGACGCTGGGCATAAAGTCCAGTCTCTTCAAGACGGCTGTATACTGTTTTCTTGGAAATTCTTCTTCCAGACATAACATCAAGGTCACGAGCAAGCTGAGGAGATGTTATACATCTTTATCGTTGTGTACTTAGTACCAAGTAGCAATCCTGTGGAAATATCAATGCTCTGTGGCGACCTTGACTGACCTTCCTGGGGATAGTATCACTTTTTTGCCATTGATTCCACTAACAGGAGACCACTTTCTAGCCACTTGTAACCATCGTGCCACCCCTGCTTGAGATCGGTCAGTTTCAAGCCCGATGCCAAAGGCTCTCCATCTCAAGGAATCAATTAAACGATTATACGAGGTCATACGCAAAGAGACTAAAGTGTTTGTTTTAATGCAATATTTACAAAATTGGAAGCAACATTCCCATACGCTTGAACTGTCTCAATCCAGTAATTCTGCAAAAACTAACACTAAACAACATCTTTTCCTAAACTGAAGGTTGATCTTGTACTACCCGCGCGCGTTCTTCAAAATATATAAAATATAAACTCTATCAGTTTTACTGGAGTCATTTTAAAATTAAGACAACATGTATGTGACCTTAATTTAGGGCATGAGTATATTTATAATAACTAACCCAACGATAAAATAAAATAATACTTCATTTGTATTGTAATAATTGGCTTAGTTGTATTTATTTATAAATTTTTCATTACATTATATTCTTCATAATGTATCTCGTATATATCTTATTATAGTATTTTTAACTCTTAAAGGATATGAGGTTGCTTATAGTAAACATTGTTGTGTGACTGCTTATTTTAGTTTGCTTAGATTTAAAAAAAATCATAAGAAAAATGTATAACAACGTGTAGCCTTTTTGTATCAATGTATAGTTTTATCAGGGATTTCTTTTAATGTGTTGAAATATAGTTTATTAATGCATATAATTATGCTTACTGAATGACATAAAACATAGCTGTTTATTTTGACTGGTTTAACTAAACATAATAAAACTCGTAAGTAATAAGAGAATACAGCCTGCGAACATTTACCATTGGCACCAATTGATTAGACAGTTTCGTTTCTTTTCAAAAGTTCGCGTTTACGTAATTGCGTTCAGCATACGTTCAACACTGGTGCCCAAAACTTAAGTAACAATGTAAATTTTAAGTAGATAGCCGTGAAATTGCAAAAAAAAAAAAAGGATTATTACGATCAGTACAATGAAAACGCAATTCAGTAGAAAGGTATTGCGTATGCAAATGACAGGAGAAAAACGTCATAGGAGACGCAAGTGTACGCAAAGCACGTGAGGTCGGCGCGTGCAGTTCAAGACTACAATAAAAGGAAGAAAGACTTGATGTTGGTCTCCATAAAAAAAAAACTGCAGTGGATAACCGATATATCTTCCTGCAGATGAAAAGAACCTGATACCAGTCAACAAGCGCCCTTCCTCAGCAACTGTGTACAGCAACAGAGTGACAAAAGTCGCCGTTCACAAAGGTACCCTACTCGCCCCCCCCCCCTCCAAAACGCTACAAGTAATATTACCATGCTAATTACTGTATACTTTCGCGATGAATGTTAACTACTGACACTCGTGATGTTATCAGGGTACACTCTAACAAACCACCCACTCGATACATTGCTGCTACGGATACGTGTTCAATTATATGCTTTCATGCTTTTATCCATTCTTAGATATATCAAATTGTATCATTTAAAACTTAGCAACTTAGTATTTTAATACAATTATGTAGATTATAATAATTTCCCAAAGAAAAAATTCTGCATAATATTACTTGTTCTTCGGTATCCATCAATGCAAAGTGCTGCTTCTTAGACAGCCGAATATCCTACAGACCTCTTGAACTGTCCGCATTTTGAGACCCCATGGTTGGTTTGCACATAGAAAAACACCAATTGGTTGGTTTCCTTGATGGACTATATTCTTGATCTTTTGTCTAGATCAAGGATGTCAAAATCAAATGCTAACTTAGGCCAAGCAAACAAAGTTTAACTTTAGAAGGGCCACAAAAACAAATCAATATTTATAAGTTAACGCGGTAATGTACGTTGGTTTATTTAGTCTAATACATTATAATAAACGTAAAGCAAAAAAAAAGGAAAAAAAAAAAGAGTAGAATTAAAAAAAAAACGTTCAGAGAATTTTATCAATATTTTTTTCGCTTTGGTTTGTTATTTTCTTATATATTATTGCCTTCCAATATGTTAGACGGGCCACAAAAATGATCTTTGAGAGTCACATGTGGCCTGCGGGCCACGAGTTTGACACTTCTGGTCTACATAATCAGTCAAGTAAATCGCATTTTTAACGCCAACTCGAATATTTCTTCTCGAGTTTGAAAACGAAATTAACCATCAAAAATTTGGAATGGGAGTGTTTCGAACACCAACTTAAGCATATTTTCTAGAGTGCAGAAACGAAATTCATACAAAAGCTTCAAGAGTGCTTCCGATACCAACTGGGGCTTTTCTCTTAGAGTTCGGAAATGAAATTCACCATACTCAAATACAAATGTTTTTAAAGGAAATATTTCAATATGTCAAATTAAATGCTTGAAATACAAATTGTGTAAAATATTTAGCTATATCCTGAGCAATTTTGTCTGGATCTCTCTTCAGCTTATTTGACAGCCTGAAGAATCACTAAACAAGTGAGTTGGTTTTTTTAAATCACAACTTAAACAAGCTCAGTATCCTTCAGGCCTCTTGGGTAGGGTCTTGCTCTTTATTCTTTCGAATACAAACATAATTTATAAAAGTATAATGTATTACAAATAACAAAAACATCTAAACATCTTTCAAACAATAGTTTCAACACATAAATGAAACATATAATGCCCATTTTATCAAAATAAGATATTACAAAATATATTACAATTAATATTTTCAATATATAGTAACATATAATGTTATAATAGTAACATATAATGTTATATAGTAACATATAAGTTATAATAGTAACATATAATGTAAAATTTATGAATACAAGTTATTCCTAAATCCTACTTTTATACTACAAAAATCAAAACTTTCAAACTAAATTTCCATCATGTAAGGAACTTTTATATTAACATACTTAATTCAAATTTCTATAAATAAATTCATTCGCAAAAAACAAGTTTAATAAAAGTTTGACGGAACAATTACAGTATTTTTTTTTTGTTTTGCTATCTCGAAGTTAATTACCTTAAAACTTTGCTTCGTCAAAAAATCCTAATTGACAAAATACATAAGGCAGTTAATCATTTAAACAAAATAGTTAAATTCAACATACATATTGAGAGATAAAGAGGGATTATTCAACTTAAAAATATCGATAGTATAGTGTATTACACATCTTAAAAATCATCATTTTCTTCAAAAATGTTCCGCATAAACACTTTTTACTAAAGAAATCTACTCCACATTCTTTTTATTTATTAATCTATTAAAATTTTAAATATTTCCGATAGAAAAGAAATCAATCTCACAATAAGTTTTTGATTGTATACGTATCAATGGAAATAGATTTTTCTTCTCAACCACGTACATTAAACTTTAATTTGTTTCTGTTTTCAAATAATCCTATCTTTGAAATTTCCATTGAAAATGAAAATCCATTAAGTTTTAATTTCCTCATATATTTCTTACATTTGAAATTTTTTTTGTTAAGGGCAATTTACTAATGTGCTGTAAATAAAGCACTTGTCCTCATTGCATCTAATATTTAAAAGGGACTTTTTTTGCTTTTCAATTTGGTCTGAAAATAAGAATTACGACAATCACCTCTATGAGCGTGATAGTTACCTATATGAAGATTTAGAAAAGTTATATTTTTTCATTATTCACCCACTTTCATTCCTGCAAAAAATTTCTATATTTTCAAATACTTGTTAAATGAAGAATCTATTGCATTATAAAATGCGTTCAGGATAGCCACAAAAATAAAATATAAACATTGATTCAATCTTCATCGTCAATTTTTTTAAAAACATTACGCTTAAACAAAAAATCAGTATAACTTGTAAGACTACACCAGTGTTTAAAACAGCAAATATATGATCTCTTGTATCTTTGTAGACAGTATGAGAGTCTTGATATGAAACTGATGCACAAAAGTTTTTGCATATGCTCTAAATGAAGGCACGATTTCTCTAAATTGAATCATAATAGCTTTGTTTGAAAAACTTTGTTTGAAAATTGTGCAACGTTATTTCTCGTAAATGCAGTATGTATTTAATGTTTCAAAAGAAAAAGAAGGCTAATTACATTCTTTAACGTATCTAGCATATAGCCTCACAGTTTTTCTCCAACACCTCAAGTTGAGCCAGAGGAACATTAAATCTCTCTGCTCCGTATTTCCGTAGTTCCTTCTCTCAGTTGATTTACTCAATCTAATATAGTAGGATCCATGGAACTCTTTCCATAACTACGTCTTTTTCTAAATTAATTGAATATGGGGGTGGAGACACTTTTCATTTCTTCTCCGTTATTACCGAGGTCGAGATCAAATTTGGCTTTAATGATTTTACTTCTTTTAGTTGTAGTTTTTATCAAGATGTGATCCCCATCATTATCCAATAGCTCGAAAATGCGTTTTCTGGATAAGATAGAATAAAAATTTTAATTTTATAATTTTTAAGTTTTAAAAAAAATGTATATAAAATTTTAGTTTTGAAATTTTTAAATTTTAAAAAAATGTGTAAAATATTTTACCTCACACTTTAATAAAATACAGCAAAGGACGCAAAAAGGGATTTAAATATTCATAAGATTTCCGATTTAATTAAAATTACAGCATGTTTTTTATTAAAACTCTTAAAAAATATTTCATTCATTAAGTTACAATGGATTCTGATTGAATAAAAAATAAAAGAATGTTTTTATTAAAGCTCTTAAAAATATTTCATTTATTACGTTATAATGTTAAATTTGTAGACGAATGCCGATTATATTAAAAGCTAAACTAAAAACTTAAAATAGACTTACAGTTAGATATGATGAAAACCACTATGCGATCAAAAGTACGAGAAAAAGACGGGGAGCATCCAAAGATGCTATGTGAGTTTCCTTAGATCACTACACAGCGTTCAAAAACAAAGAGCTCTTTGTTATTTAAATTTCTCTTCTATCATAAGGAACAAGGAGCGCATGGATGGTGTGTGAATGGCCAATTGACGTTATACGCAGAACAATGTTTCATTATTTAGAATGATATCTACCAAACATAAACTATTACTTATTTTAACACACTGTAAGTTGTGACATCTCAATTCAGAGAAAAGGATGTTTAACATATTTGGCTTTCACAGATACAGCTGTTTATATGATTAATTTCACTAGTAAGTCTTACCAATGGATTGTTTGAGAGAGGTCATTTCCACGAATACAAGGTTACTTAATGCAACACTTTTTCCCATCTCCATAATGTCAAAATAAATTAAGTTTAGGGAACCTTTTTAAAAACTGACAAGTCATAAAGTCACCATTTTTATATGTGCGTTATTACTATTTCAATTAGAGCATTTTTAAAAATTCATATATGAAGTAATATGATAAACATTTTCAAGCAATGAAATTAATATACATTTTAATCCAGGAAATTTTGTTTGAAAAACTTTTTTGACAAAATATCTCATTAAATTTAGTTTTAATGTGTGTGCAGTTTTAAAATAATAAGATGAGTAGAATTTGAAAAAGTATTCCCTTTTGTGTTGTAATGTAAATTTCGTTAGAAATCGCCATTTAAAGTAAACTTTTTCACCTATCAGTATTGCATGCTAACACCGGAGTTTTGAATTTAAATTATAAATAATTTTAATTTAGTTACAGTACAAATTTAAGTTGAAATAGAAGCAATAAAATATATTCTCCAATAAAAATTGACAAATCAGTTTTTCAGTGATTTTCATGAAATAACCCCCTATCTTTTATTTCAAAAACAAGTGTTTAGTTTTCACCATACGGTTTCAAATGTCTAGCAAGCTCACAAACATGTTTTGAAAAGTGCAACCATATTTTAACAGACACGCAATACCATCAAAGAAAGAAATATAGAAACAAATAGTTTAAGTTTGTTTTTATTTAGCACTAGGTTACATGAGATAAAAATTAAAGGAAATTCTGTTTTACAAAATGTGAAGGATTTCTGAAAATTTATCATGTGATATTTTTTTTAAATAACCAAACTGTAACTAATAACGTGGCCAATAAGGTACCTGTGCTTCTGTGTGTTTTTGTATCCATTAATATACAATCCATCAGGGGAGGAATTCACCCCCTCTACAAATTTCGAATAGTCTTTATTGTATAACGGAAATTTAAATTCAGGGAAAATGTTGTAGATTCTACAGTTTCAATAGTTTCGATTGAATAGTAAGCATTGACATCAGGGTGAATGGTAAAATACTCTTTCCTGGCATTACTACTCGAACAAACAACATTTACGTTCATGTTTCTTAAAAATTATAGGATAAGATAGTTTCGTCTGAAAATAATCTAGAGTGTTTTGAGGAAGTAATTCATACTCTCACAATGGAAGGTATCAAATTATGAAAATCGTTTACATTTTGATCAATTATGCGCCTGCGGGATTTGATCAATTCTTATACAAGAATTATGAAAATCTGGAAACCCAACCCACTTTATGAACAAGCTTCCCATTTATGACGAGCTGGACCTCGACCTTTAGTTCAAATTATTTTTTTCAATTGCCCATTAAGCATTTGTGAATTTATCTACTTTTTGGAGCTCCTTGTTATAAAAACGACCTTCAATTTCTTTGGAATTAAAGTCTTGTAAAACATAAGTTGATGGAATTGTTGTATATCTTTTGTTAATGCGAAATATTTCATCAGTTCATCCAGATATACAGACTTTAAGAAAAATTTTGCAAGCTTTCGAAATTCTGACGATATCTCCCACGGCAAAGCCGAACACGAATGATAGAGGCGTTTATATATCTCAGGTTCACATTGGCCGTTTGTCACCTTGGTGGGTTCAGAACTATGGACGCGATGAATAAAATGATTGTATAAATCTACTACCCTGGTAAAATATCATAATATTTAAAAAAGAATTTCTTTCGATAGAAACTCTGTATCATCGTTCTCAAGAGTTCTAACGATTCTAAAATTACGCATTTATTTTCGCCTTTTGTAGAGTAGTGATGAATTTTGTGCTGCTTTAACATACCACGAATATCGTGAAATTCTGTTCCCTTATCATTTTAAAGATTCGTAGGCTTAAAGTTTTTAAATAAATTTGAAACAATTGGGTTAGTGAGTTTGCTTCTTTATCTTTGATCGGAGAAGCTCTCAAATATCTAGACATCACATCAATAATAGCTTAGTATTGTATAACGATATCCATTGTTGTAACGAGATAAATTTCGCATATCCAATAAATCAATTTGCTACAACTCATTCATCCCACATGCAATGGTTTTACGTATTTGAAATTTATTATAAACAGGTTTGTGCCACTGTGTATACTTCTTGAACATCACGTCGGTGCAGTCCTCTTGCATTCCAGAGTCGTTTCACCCCACCGTAAGAACCTCGTTCTTTTGGATTGAAGCAGAATTTTTTCTTAAGCTTTCTAAGTTTTTCATTTTATTAACTTTGGTGACTGTGGACTAGGCTGTGTGAATGCAGGATATGCACGTGATAGAAGTAATTACTCTCTTAGTCTTTTATTACCAATTCATTGAATAGGTATGTTACTTTCGTATATAGCCGTACAAAATTTACTGAATCTTGTTGGAGGAATTACCATACTTTGATAATTTTTCATTATAGAACTGAAAGAGATCTATTGTGCTAATGCGATATTCTGGTTAACCGTTTATTTTTAATTCGTGTTTATCATTGAATGCGTAGTTAGCATCTCTAAGTTCTTCAAAAATAGGTAGAATATATTTTTTCTGTCCCTTGGGTACAACAGCATATGCAATATATTTTGAGATGATATTGATTCTCTAAGGAATTTTAGGTATATTTTGTATTGGAAGCTCTAGTTCTGCCACATATTTCAGGGGAATCTTAAACATTTTCGGAGGTGAAGGGGATTGCATCACTCTCAGGTACTTTGGAAAGAAATCTGATAGTAACTTAGCCTTTACATCCTCAGGCATTTCATTTTCGTGCAACAAACTCGAAATGTTACTCTCTAATCGGATTTCGGGTTTGCTTAATTTACAATACTCTGAAACTATCTCGGGTGATACTAAGGCCATATTCTTAACCACATTTATATATATATATTTCCTATTGGTTTACTGAATAACTTCCCTATAATACTCAAAACTGATGACAAAGCAAGCGGAAGAAATCCACCAACTTTCCTGTTTGTGGTAAACAGCTTGCGTTTGCGAGAAATGGGAACACTGTGCGATCAAATAGTAATCGTATCCCTCTTTTGTGACTACACAATTTTTTCATGTTATATGTCGCTATGCTTCCTGATAATAAACTTTGACTAATTTCGCACAGTGTTTTTATTTTCTCGTTTTCTTTAAAATAGCTTTTTGCTGAACAGGGCTTGCGCCAGCCAGCATATGCAGCAAATGAACATTCCGGTTGGGTCGATTAATTTTTCTACTGCAATGAAAACCCAATTAATCATTCCACCACCTGTAAATAAAGATTAGCGGAAAAGTTGCTATTCTGGCGTTCTTGGGTGAATATCTAGGAGCAAATAACTAAATGGATTTTCAGTTGCTTTTTTTGCATCCATGAAATGCTTTTCCTGTCCTGGAAATGCCAGTAGAAAATCTCGATTGTTATGAAACAAAATTATGTAACGAAAATTTATTCTTATATTTCTCATTGCTTTTACTCTCGGAAAAAAGATTTTGTGTTGTGAGTAGTTTTCTATATTTCTTTTAATGAGATCCAACAGTAGACATTTGTGAGATTTCCCACGTTAAGTTTTTCATCTCACATATATCATCTAATACAATTAAAAAACTATCTTCTTCTGATGATAGCCCTGAAACCAATTAAAAAATTTTCTCTTTCGTAAACCAAGACTTCTAAACCGTATAACACCAAACAAACTTTTTATAGGATTGTCGAAAGCTTGTTCAGAAATAATTATTCGAACTATATATATAGCTACACTTTTCCGCTTCGGTAGGGTCCTGTAATCATACAAGTTGAAGGTTATCTCAATTTCGGCATTTCACACACACACTAACAAAATTCACACTTTTTGTGTGAAATTCTGATCTTCATAATTGCACACCAATTATTTCTGGTTTTAAGGTTTCTGATTCAGTTGGCCAATAATATCTTATATTGAATACATTTTCCTCATCTTTTTGTATAAACATGAAGAAATATTCTTCATGCCAATATGTTTTGATATTGTACCGGATGCATTGGTTATATTTACAATTTTCTCTTTCTCTGGGCTCACATGTGAACATAGAGTTTATACTAAAAAATACAATTTTAATTGTAACGACCACCGATGATATAATTAAAAAGTAGTTTCGTCTCAACATCCTAAATGTGTAACACGAATTTTTTTAAAAGTTCTTTTTACATGAACTGTTTTTGATGCGCAATTCCATTTATGGTTAATCCAGAACGAAATAAAAAGCAATATAACGACGTTTTTGCTCTTTCGCGCATAATCAATTTCACTCTCGCCTATATTTTTGTTTTCAAAAGTTTCTTACGCGTTTCGTGATTTTGAACTGTGAGCCATTAATTCACTTCTATTGTTGGTTGTTACATGCATCGCGAGGGTATACAGTTATTAGCACGATAATATTATCGCTGCATCTCTTTGAAAGTTGGCAATTGACGGCACCATTTAGAGTGGTGTAAGAAGCACAAAAACAGGACATCTCATCAATGGAGTTGTGTCCTCATTACGGATGAGGACGGGATGAGAGTATTTTCAGTGCCACAAGCGATTCTCAATACCAGTTGATTTAGAGAGAGGGTGGGGCAAGGTTTCATGCCACGGAAAGAGACTGTTACGGTGGTCCTGAAGTTGTCGTCTGGGCTCCACGTTTTCGACTGAAGTTCGGTACCCGGAGATCGCTATTGTAAGGAGTTGATCCTTCCCAATGTGCATCTGTCCAGAGGTGCTATTGGATTAGACTTCGTTTTTATGGATGACAATGCATGGCCACACCGGACTGCTAATGTTTCGCAGCCACCGGAAAGTGAAGATATCACTTAAATGGTTGGTCAGCGTTCTCCTCTGATTTAAATCCCATAGAACAGAACGTGTGGGATGCTTTGGAGATTACATTCTAGAGGGAATACCCGACAACTGAAATAATTGCTGATTGAGGAATGGTTACTCTTATCTCAAGAACTGTTGGACAATCCGATTCTAAGTATGGAGAGACTGTGCGAAGCAATCATTGAAATAGGGGGAGGGTATATCCCATACTAAGGAGTATTTGCTTGATTTGGACAGACAATCATGTGTAACGATAGTATGAGTTCAATAAAGCGTTTTTTTTTAATTCCATACTATAAACATTGTATTCAATTTTGCACAACTATGTTTCGTCGTCTTTTAACTATCAAATTGTGTCTCTCATTTCTGAATTTCACGACTATCAGATGATTTCTTGTGGAGTTATGGAAAACAGAAATACCTGCTGTTTAAGTTTTGCATACCAGTATATTTTGACATTCGATATAAAAATGTAGATACGTTAGTAAATGCAGATAATTCTATTCGACAATGACCCATTTTAAAACGGGAAAAAATGTTTCCTTTAGTAGTGAAAGAGATAGAAGATTCAATTTCCACTTTAGGAGAAAAATGTTTTATTTTTGACTAAATCTTTCATCAAGGCACTTATTTTTAACTACCGGTTAAAAGCTTACAGCTAAGTGTTTTAAAAATAGATTATGTAATGTTTTGAAACGTGTCGGGAAAACATAAAATTTAAAAGATCAAAATAATTACGTAAAACTATTTAAAATATTATTCAAAGGAAATTTAATATTTATGTATATATAGATATTAAAATAATTTTTGTTTTCATTCATTCTACAAGGATTCAAATAAAATGGTTTGTAAATTCGATTAATAATCTCTTCTTTTCTAATTATGACGATATTTTCTCTGTAGAGGAAATATATTTCAATTGCTGAGTTTCTGTTTTTATAAATTAAAAATATTTGTTCTTATGTAAAATTATTTTGAAAAAATAATGCATAAATTGATAAAAAAAAATTCAATTTTGTTATTTGCGTAACATTTAACACACCATATGCATGTAACAAATTCATGTGTAATAATGAATATTCATTACTAGGAAGAATTTTTATTCATTTATTTACATAACAGGCACATGTAAAATGACCAATATACTTTGCTAGATGGTGTAAAGAACACAACTATCTGTACAAAAATACATTAATACTATAATTCCATTATAAAAACTTTTTAAATACTCAGAATATATATATATATATATATATTTCAGTCAGCATTTGTACATTTTTACAGAGTTTCTGAGAAAACACTAAAAAAAATTAAACAGGAGTAAATTTTAAACAACTTTAAAAAATAATCAGATATTCAGATATTATCAGTTATATTATTCTAAACATAAATAGTCGGACCTTCCTTAAGTACGTGCATTTTAAACCAAAAGAAGCAACAGCTTCTCACATAATTTCAAAATCTATTAATTTAGTGACAATGATCGAAGTGAAAGTGTTAAGGTTAAATATTTAAAATGACAATAATTATTAACAGAAGTGAAAAAAATTGTATGTTCGTGAATACAGGCATGCAATTTGAATGTAATTGCAGAAAAAACAATGATAATATTTGTACATTAAAAATATATTGCAAAGTATTACACAAAGTATTTGTAAATTTTTTTATACGTTACGAACATATATTTATCTTTTTTTAGAGATTTATTTATAAATTTTTATCCCAACTATGCGTACAATGATAAAAAAAATACCCTGCTTAAGCAAGCCGAGGGAAAACATGAGAAATGTACCCTACGATTCTAGTTATATAAAAATTGTTCATTTTCAGTTATTCTATAAAGCACGCACAGGCTGTCTAACCTGAAAATATCCATTTAGTACAACAAAAAATGATGAAATTTAACAATTTTTTTTCATGAATAAGAATTTATGAACTTTATAAATGAATAACTGCATCCGTTGGTTGCTCTATTTCTTTGTTGTTTGATCGAATTTTGTCCATATTTTCGTCATTGTAATAATTCCAAGGTTGAACATTGGCTGAACCGAAAATACAGAAGACTATTCCTGAGCTCATAGTAATTCCAATGCACATCAGGAAGATTTTATTCCATTGCTCCAAAGTTTGCTGGGGGAAAAAAAGAGAAATATCACTTAAACAAAAATTGAACAAAATATTGAAAATGATCAATAAATCTTTTAAATAAAATTTCACAGTCTTAAAAGAGATATATAACAAAGGTAAGCTCGTACGTATTATACCATCGACCTATTTCGCCAAATGCTGTCATCGTTATTATTACTGTGCTCGAACATGTGTGGGAACCGTTTACACTAGAGGCTGTATATCCCTTTTTTCAGTTTCGCGAAATCGGTAGATGGTTTAATACGTAAGTACCGAAAAGTTTAAATAAAAGTTTGATTTCTGAAAGCGTAATATTTAATCTTCGAAAGAAAGAAAAAATATCTACATTAAAAGTAAATTAAAAGTAATTATTTAGTTTGACTATCGGCAGTAGAGTATGTTACTAAAATCCAACTTCGATAATTACGCATTTTCTACTCCGAAACTCATTATATTTTAATAAAGATATACTGTGCCACATGAATAACACACAATTGATATTCTTAAAAAAGGGACGCTTTGTAATATAAGATTGCCTGAGAAATATATAGAAATAATGCAAGAATTATAAGGCACATCGTATACTTTTAATCATTCAATCAGATTTTGACCAAAATTTTCAAATATTCACTTTTGGATGCAATTAAACCAACATTCATTTACATTATAATAAAGTTTTTTTTTACATTTTTCCTTCAATAAAAGAAAGTACTAGTAAAATCATTTCAACCAGCCAAGATATTAGCATTGTACGTTTGAGGAGCATTAGACTCTTTCGAACCGTAAAATTCTACCTTTCAGAATTAGAGGGCTTGTGAGCTGCTTTATATATTTCTCAAGGTAATGTAAATTATATAAAATAAATTTAAAACTGCAGTTCTAATTAAAAAGAATTATTTTAGAGTTACTATAGTATTTATTCTAAAATTATTAAAGTTGGACGAAAAAATCAGAGCTCGTAAATCTGAACTGCCATAAAGTTATAGAATCTGCTGCACTCGAATTAATAAAAATAGTTGAGAATAATAGAGCATAAAAAGAAAAGTATGGAAAAATATCACCATGAAACTAGTCTGACAATGATTGCATTCTTTCTTCGAAGAAAAGGGTTGCTAAAAAGTCGCAGTTATGTCGCCAATTTACAATATTTTACACTGCTGGAGACCGTAAATGCAGGAAGCACGCAAATAACATGAAATGTACAACATGCATTAGCGGAGGAGAGATATGCAAATGATTAGAATTTCAGAGCAGACACACATCACGCACGCCTGTGGCGCAACCTCAAAGCGCTATTTAAGGCTTGGAGATTTCGACGTTTTCAAGTTCGGCAATTGTATTTTTCTTGCGATTTTTTTCAAAAATCGATCAGTTATGTTTCGTAGAAAACAGTGATCAGCTTTTGATCAAGTATCCGAGTTCGACAGAGGAAGGATAGTGGCCTACCGAGACTGTGGATTATCTTTCAGGGAAATCGGTAGTCGTGTTGGACGAAACCAAGCAACTGTAATGCGGATATGTGACCGTTGGATGCAGGAGGGTACGATGGGTCGACGTGGTCAAACGCCTCCACCTCAGTGCACCCCTTAACATGAGGAAGACAAACTGTGCGCGTGGCAGTGACAGATCGTTCAGTCACATCACGAACCATAGCACAACACATTGAGTCTGTAACGCATCATTCAGTGTCTGCGCGTACCATTTGACGCCGTTTACAGCAGAGTGGTCTGTCCGCATGACATCCATTGCTTGGTCTACCCTTGACGCAGAACCACAGACGTCTCCGCCGCCAATGGTGCGATGAAAGATGGATGTGGGCGGCAGAATGGAATTAAAATGTTTTTACTGATGAGTCACGCATCTGTCTTCAACAGCACGATGGTTGGATTCGAGTCTGGAGACACCGTCGAGAGGGGATGTTGAACAGCTGCGTTATGCCCCACCACACTGGTCCTTCACAGGGTATTAAGGTAAGGGGCACAATATTGGATATCACTCTCGCACTCCTCTAGTACGCATTGCCGGTACTTTAAACAGCCAGCGCTACATCTCCGAGGTGTTGGAGCCAGTTGTCCTTCCTTACCTTCAGAGCTTGGCCACAGCCATATTTCAACAGGATAATGCGCGACCACACGTGGCACGCAATGTCCAAAGGTTCTTCGTCAATCACACCAGATTGAATTGCTTCCCTGGCCGGCTCGCTCTCTGGATCTTTCGCCGATAGAAAACATGTGGTCCCTGGTTGTTTAACAATTGACCCAGATTACACCCCCCAGCTCTCATACCAGATCAACTATGGCAAAGTGTGGAAGCTGTTTGGTCTGCTGTACCCCAAGAACACATCCAAAGTCTCTTTGAATCAATGCCGAGATGTGTGGCCGCGGTGATCTCCAACAATGGTGGCTACTCTGGCTACTGATTCTGGCAGGAACCACACTTCACAGAAGTCTATAAATGTGTAATCAACATGTTATCTACAAAATAAATTTTTTGTGCTATCTCTTGTCTTTCTTGGTGTTGCATTTACGGTGGCCAGCAGTGTATTTCTCCGTCAAATCAGGGAGTCCAGCTAGGATCCCAGCAAATGTACAAACAATAGACAACCATGGTAAGAATTTGAAAATGGTATATCGATCTTGATATTTTGATAATAGTGACTTAAACTGGAGGAATGAACTCATTTAAGAATAAACAGAATTTAAATCTAAGCTTACCTCTTCATTTGTCATGATACCAACTATTACAGGAAAAATGAAAGCAGCTACACTGGCTATAGTATTAGATAACCCCATTAGAGTTCCTATAAAGTAAGAAGAAATATACTTTGCTTAAACTTAAGTGAAATAAATAGTTTGATGAAATATCAGTTTCTAATTTCTCAACATAAAATACAATATATCATCTTCAGTGCTGAAAAAGAATGGTACTTACGTATCATACCTTCGACCAATTTTGTAGAATCAAATGCCGTCGCTCAATGCTGCTATATATGGTCTATAATGGAAATCCTTCCCATTCACGTTTGAACACCGTAATGATAACGATGGCAGCATTTAGCAACATATTTGAATTGGCGATGTCTATTCGTTTGGCAAAATTGTTCGAAGGTATACTAATAATATAAATGTGAATGTGAGTTGATTTGTTTGTTTGTTACACTTTCACGCCTGAAACACACTAAGCCGATTTTAAAAATTCTTTCAGCAATGGAAATCTACATGATAAGCAAGCAACATAGAATATATTTTGTCCCCGTATTTCTGCGGGAACTACACGGGGGAAACCACGGGGCACTGCTTATCCACCACCAACTTGGCGCAATATCATGCATCTTGTCAAAATTGGAAATTTAAAAACAAATTTCTCACATTTGTAACAAATACCTGAAAATAGTGTAACTTAACATCTTTACTAAAAGCAATTTTTTAGATGTTTTTTTTTTGTTAAATGTCAAACGTTTACGTTAAACGTTAAATGTTACGTTTATTAAATGTCGAACTCAAAATTTAAGAAATATCGCCAATTTGGCTAAAAAATTCTCTATTCCGACAAGCCCAGAATTTTTTCAATACAAATTTTTTTCCACATTTTAAAGATAGAAACGACATAAAATTTTAGAAAATTGCGGGATATCTAAAGCTCTATGGTAATATTAAACGACACTTTCATGCAAATTTAATTTATCGAATGTTTAATAATTTGAATTTATTTTTTTAAAAAAATAATTCCAATTTCAGTTTATGTTCTCCGCTAAACTTTTTATTTATACTGAACCTAAATATTTCATATGGAGATATTACTATGAATATATACTAGATATTACTATGGAGGAAGAAATACAATGTCCCTCGCCGAATAAAATTAGGGCACTTTACGCAATACTTATATCATCTTGCGGTCTTTCTAATTTTCAAAGCCTTTGAAATAGTTACAAAGAGCACTTGGTGGAAGATATTTTGCGACGACTGCAGCAAGGACATGCAGATATGACTTTAAATGAACACATCTACAACGAAACGCTAATAATATTTGAAAATAAGGTTTTCACAAAGGTTTGGAAGAAGCAACATGATTTTGGAATGATTAGTCCACGACGAGTTGACGGAGAAATGACTTCGACAATGAAATTGTTCGAGAATAAGACTACGATTTTATAGCATTGCAACATCTAGTACCTGAACTAATCCCTAAATTAACTCCAGAACAATGTAAATTTTTCCATCAAATGATACGTAAAAATAGAATCCGGCAGTTGTGTCTCTCTTTTCTCGACACCCTTGGAGGAACCGGAAAAACGTCTTTGCAAAACTTATTTTTAATCCCGAAAATACCATTAACTCCAATTAAAACTAAATGTGTTAGTAATGCTTATGCGAAATCTCGATGCTCTTTGACTATGTAATGGAACAAGGCTTCGGATCACAAAATTCATACAGAATATACTTGGTGCCGTTATTTTAACAGGTGTCGGGTATGGAGAAAGTGTTATATCTCGAATTTCAACTATCCCCACTGACCTACCGTTTCAATTCAAACGAGTTCAATTTACAATTAAAACTCAGTTTTTCTGTTACTATTAACAAAACGCAAGGGCAAACATTGCAGATAGTAGGGGTGCATTTGGAAAAGCCATGGCTCAAGCCCCTGGTAGCCTATTCGCGTGTGGCCAAGCCCGAAATCTTTACATTTTTGCACCTGGCGAAAGAACATATAACGTAGTATACAGTAGCATCCTAGAATAATATTCTGTTGTGAGCTCTTTTAAAGAGGAATTATTTATTAAACGTACATACTTTAAACTTTTTAAAAATTCAATAGTTTAAGGTATTGAATTTTTGTTGTAAAGCATGTTTTCAGTTTTTAAACTAAGCTCATAACTTTTAAACTAAGCTCATCTATATATATATACAAAATTATACAGTGAATATTGAAGAAAAAAATCATTTTAAATTGTCCACAATTATCACAAACAGTTTCAACCCATTAATTTGTAAGGGTCTATTCCTTTTTTGCCTACATGAGGCTTCTGTGTCGCGGGTACAGTTTCTGTAGCCACTGAAAATCCACCGTGCAGAGGAGGAGGATGCACGTTAAATCAGTCGAGCTCAAATTCCTTTCGGGGTGTGATGTGGAAATTTGGATAAGAGGGTGGTATTTCAGGTATCGTCCTCGTCACTTTCCCAAGGTTCAAAATTACGAGGTCTATTTTCAATAGCTCTCGAGTTGCTTTTTGAGCGATTAATATAACTTTCCCTCACTCTTTTTTTTGCCCTCGCCATGCACGCACACATTTTCTTTCAATTATTAACCTAATTACCTGCAAAGGTGGGAGACATGTCAACTGGAGTAATCATGCATCCATTAAAAGAAAGTCCAATGAAACTCATTGCTGCAATCGAAAGCACAGTACTCAACATTCTTTCACAACCTGAATAAATCACTCCTAATAGGCAAATTGAATATCCCAAGCAATCTATAATACAAAGCAAAACAAATTAATAAAATTATCTCGGTCATATTCTACGTTATTAATAAGATTATATCTGGAAAATTTCAAGAAAAATTTTCCCTCTTTGATATCAGAAACCTTGAAGACGTCAATATCGAATAATAATAATATATTTTCTTAGATGTTACTTATAAATTCTAAAAATTTTTTAAAAAACCCTTTATTTTCATATTTGTGTAAAGTAATAAATTCTTTAAATCACTTAAGTAGAATTCATAGGAAAAATGAACATTTTAAGACGCATTTCCACTTTTCGTCGTGAAAAATATGTTTTTCATTTTTGAAAACTATTTAAGAGAAATTAAGATTTTAAATCTTATGTAAGGAATTAGATTAGCGAAAGGAGAATTGAAAGTGCTGGCTGGGTGGCGTGGTTGATTTGTCTCTGGTCTTCTGCACTCTCAAGGTTGCGGGCTCAAACCTGGCCTAAGTCGGTGGATTTTCATGATGCAGAAAATCGACAGTGGCCATGTCGTATGATTACACGGCAAACATACACACGGCAAAAGATCCCGTGAGTGTATGTTTGACTTGGGTGCTCTAGGAAAAATTAAATCCTAGTACATGTTCGCATCGTTAGAGCTCAGGTGCCTTCCTCTGAGGAGGAAACTAGGCGTCAAAATTACTTGCGGCAATTGGTATTGCTTATATGGTGCCACGCTACAAAGTGATACCAGCTCCTAGGGAATGTACTAGGTCTGCAAAGGTTAAAATACCAAAATGCGCAGCCCCATTAAAAAATGAAACACATATAATAACAAAGGAAGGCCAAAGGAGGAAGTTCTAGCAGACAGACATTTTATAGAAATGACAAATGGCGATTAAGGTATGAAGTTTTTGTTCCAGAACAGACAATCGATTGATTCTTAATGGCCTGCACTCATTGTGTCTTTTAAGGAAACTGCCATGGACTCCACAAAATAGAAAACTCAGTTTGCAATAGTGCTAGGCTAGAGCGACGAAAGGGCACTTAGTCGTGATCTCATTCAAGTCACACTTCAGATAGTCAAATGGTAATTAACATGTACGAGTATGTCTTTACCGTGATGGCAAATGCAATCCGGAACACACCATCACACGATAACGAAATGCCGTAGTTTGGGGTGCCATCGACATAGCATATCCCTTCCTGTTTGTACACAGGACACTTTGACGGTCAAAGATTTGGGGGCATAAGTTCGATATACGGACTTTTTTTTGGCGCCTTTTTCGGGCGATTCTGCGCCAGAATCTGTCTACTCTGATTCCCCCCCTGTTTTCCGATCCGGTTCCGCGGGGTTTTCGTTTTATGGCGAATTTTCCAATCAGAGCAGTAATTTTGTTTTATGGGGGGGGGGGGCTAGGGATTCTCTCTAAGATATCCTTCTTTTCATCTTGGATTTTCAACTGTTCAGACATATATATTTCCGGACAAGAATTCACTGCCTTATTTCCTATTATTTCTTAATATTTATAAAGAATATTTATTTAACATTTATTAATAACAATTATTAATATTAATTAATAATTTATATTTATTTAATATTAAAATTAATAATTATATTAAAAATTATTTATAAATAATAATGAGTTAAAAAAATTTAAAAGTTTATTTTTAATTATTGATTGGGTTGAATATTCTTTCATTATTAGGTTGTATTTCAATTATTTTATTAATATTACCTTATTTCTTATTCATATTACTTATTAATATTTCTTTTTAATTACTGAAAAATTATTTAATTATTGCTTAGGATGACTTAATTCTGTCATTATTAGGTTATATATTCTTTTATTATTAATATGCCTTTATCCATATTATTTATTAATATTATTTAGTTATTTATTAACATTCCTTTTTACTTATTGATAAATTATTCCAGTTATAGATTAGGCTGACTATCAATTCTTACATTATTATTACTAATTTACAAAGAGGTTAATTTAAATTTTAAAAACCCAGTTATTTTATATACCTTTAAATATTGTAACCTGTTCTCTCTAACCATGGGACTATTTTCAGTGTTTATCCCAAGTATAAGAAATTTCAGTCAGAAACAGTTCCTGTTTCATTTTTCTAGCAAAAGGGCCACATTTGGGAAAAAAAGGGAGTATTTAATCTTGATTTTGTTTATGAAATATGTAGGGACAAGAAATTATTTTTAGGTTTTTCAAGATAAACTCATCTGATTAAATTAGAATTTTTTTACTGCAATTGCAATGTTCTGATGAAGTTTGGGAAGAAAAATTCTATTTTAGATGCTTAATCATGGATTTGCAGAAATTCCTGGAATAACAAGATATGTGTGTGTGTGGTTCAACTAAAACCATACATCTTGCCTTGTGGTTCTGTTGCAGCAAACTAAAATTAAATCAGATTTTTCGTCTCACTTATCATTTGATTATGGGAATCAGAATAAAACAGACCAACGCTTATTTCTATTTATGTTCTGGTACAGTTGCAGATTGGGGGCAATTTGTCATTGAAGTTATTCTATATTATGCAGAAGTCGACAAATCGAATTCAGTTTGGAAGCAGTACACAACAGATCTTGTGAGATTGTAGTCAACATTTTAAAGGAATGGATAGAGCCTGGAACTATGATTTTTCCAACAAATGGAAGGCATTTGAAAATTTAGGACAAGGGTTTGATCATTTGACGTTAAATCATAGCCTTCATTTTGTAAATCCAGTAACGAATTGCCACATAAATACCATAGAAGGCACTTGGAAGCATGTTACAGATTCACTCCCTACCTGCAGTAGAAAAATGGAATTAAAATTTCCTTTGTTGCTGTATATATGTTTAGAAAGTGAAGCAAACAGAAGGAAGTGGATTGTTTCAATAAGTTTTTAGAAATTGTTAGGGACTATGACTGAAGTGGATTGTTTAAATAAGTTTTTAGAAATTGTTAGGGACAATGACTGGGCTGAGAGGGGTTTAGGTCAAATTCTTCAAAAGGAGAATTTAATCAAGATTTTTTTATCACAATCTATCTTGCTGACAAGTGATGACTTTGGTCTTTTTGTGACAATTTTTTATACATAAAGTGCTGCAATTTAAGTTAATTCTTTTAAATTTATTTTATTCAATATAAGCAAGAAGGATTCTCCTTATATTTAATTTTAATGTTAATTTGCTTTAATATGTTTAATATTAATATATTTCTCTTCTAGGCTTATGTAAGTAAGTTAGTTTTCTTATTATCTTATTTTATTACTTTAATTTTAAAGTTAATTTGCTTTAATATGTTTCTCTTCTAGGCTTAATGATAATAAATATAAGGATTTGTTCATTACTATTCTGAATCACTTACAAAAATAGATTTTTATTCTTAAATTCAATGCTGTATTGCTAAAATAATCATTAACTATTTACATTTAGTTCTACAAAAATTTGTCCTTTCACTACTTTTTTTGTTTAATAATATGTAGGAAAAAATATTTGATGTTTCATTTTTATGCTTCTACTAAAGTTAGAGAGAATTCTCTCTCTCTCCACCATTCATTTTCGTAGAGGTGGTGAGGGGGGGGGAGGCAAACAGATGGAAGACTGCAAAACTGTTTAGTCAGGGGGAAGGGGGGGGAGTATCGTGGCGTTTCATGGGGGCTAAGGGGAAGGGAGGGGGATGCAACCCTGTGCTTCCCTTGGCGACTGCTGTCGCCGGGGAAAAAATTTGGCGATTTTTGAAAAAAGTCCGTATATCGAACTTGTTCCGATTTGGGAGACATGTAGAGCCAATCACACTGTAATTGCTTGAGGACAATGCACAACTATTCACTGCACGCATCAGCTGACGTGTTCTGAAAAATACTAACGTATACATCCAAGACGACTTTGTACCCTCACCTTTCACCAATCAAACTCGCCGGAACGTGTTTGGACGTCTCGTGCATGCCTTTATGCAGTCATGTTCAGAAGGCGAGTGGTTAACCAGGAATCGAGAGCTATCTATTGGACAACACCCATAGACGCTTTGTCTCTATACTCAGGCGTATTACTCTACGTAACACCATCTACGGTGATTTTACAATCTATAAGGTTGACGTGGCTTATGCTCTGTGTTGTGAATATCATTTCAAAAAATGAAAATCACTTATCATTTGTATATCTCAATGTTTTCCACGTTTCTTCTCTTTCTGGAAATTTTTCTTGTATTTGCAGTGTCACGTAGTATAGCTTTAATTCATTATAGAACACAGGAATTCTCATTGAGAATGTGAATTAGTCACAATAAAATACCGATACACTCTATGGCAATGGTTAAGAAGAAAATTCATATTTACATAGAAAATTGAACCATTTACGAACTTTATCCACTCCAACGTAATTGTTGGAATTCAACCATTTTGATATACAACTTCCGATAGATATGAGCACCACTTGAAAAACGAACGGCAGGGATGTCAGGATTCCATTCTGAAAATGAGAAACACATAAAATAAAGACAAAGGGATGGTAAAAAATAAAAAATAAAAAATATGCTGTTTATGAATTGTAGATTAATATTTGTGTGTGCAAAATTTGATTATGTAACACCGACTGGTTTTTGTGCTGAAAACAGGGGTTTCTCCAATTCACCAAAAGTTTTAAATCTTTATAAGCCGTTGCACATGAACGAATAATAAACCTTATAATATTTATTCGATCTAATTGGTTGGAAATCCAAACTTACATTTTATTTATTGATAACAACTTTTTGCAGATATATTATACTTGTAAATATAACTGCGGCACTTTATAAACTTTCTGTCATTGTAATTTGGAAAACGAGAAATTAATATAGAATAGTAATTCAAGAAATCGCAAGTTTTGTTTCGTAGTCGTATTGTCTCGTATGAAAAAAAGAAAGTCCTTCTACATTAATTCATACACAACAACAGCTGATTTTCCCATATTTTTAAAACACATTTTAAGTCACTGAAATAACGTAAGTAATAATCATGTCGATGATTTTCAGATACAGAAAATTTTATATATTTCTATATATAATATACATATACCTTTCACCGTGAAGATTTTTTCTTAATTATTAAATATTATGCTCATGTGTGTCGTCGTGGCATACTTGAGGAGGCTTGGTACTTTTGTGAATACACATTTATTGATGTAAGTTATTTCACGTAAGTACATGTGTACAAGCACACACAAAACAGTTAACATAAAGGATTATTTACAAAGACGATGGACACACAATTATAGTAACATGAAAAACAAATATCTGTTGGTCAATTTTCCTGGAGAATGAGAGCTTTTATATGAAGCGGCAACCGGAAGTTGCAAAATCCATACGGAACATGGACGGAGCTTGTGATTGGTGAAGAGATATCACTCATGTGTGTGATTCTTATGTCAGCTTATATTAAAAACAGCGTATGGTTCCGGTTGGTGTCGCCATCTATCGTGTTGTTCCAAGCAAAATCGTACTGTCACCTTCACGGGGTCCAAAGCTTAGGCTAACGACAGGCGTAAAATTCTAGCCCTTAGCCGCGATGAATTTCGTGGACCTTGATCTGATGTTACTGTCGGTCAGGTGGCATAAGCAACACACAAAAACACAAAAACAATCTGAACAGTTATTTTTTAGCGATAAAGGAGCGGTTATTCCAGTTAGACGGGCAGCTAATAATTAATTATTTAAGTATGAGGCCTGAAAGGTATGGACCACCAAAAATTAAAATGGAGTTGAAGATGAAACTAAAGGTAATAATTTTATATATATATATATAATATATCAACAAGTAATATACAAAAAATATTAAGTCAATTCCTACTTAGATCAACAAAAAACAATATTTTAGTTACTTTTTATTAAATAGTTACAGTTAATATAAATATGTATATACATATAACAGAATCACAGCATTAAGTGGCAATTAATTTTTATTAATTATCATTAAATTATCGCACTATCATCCAAAACAATCGTGTATATAAAATTTCAGTTCAACTGTTCAGCTTCGTAACGGGAGAAAAAAAAATATTTTAAAGTTTTGACCCAAGTCACTAAAAATGAAGCAAACGTGGCTGAAACTGTAATTCTTTAAATAATTAGTTTTAATGAATTTATTTTTATTAATTACAATTAAATTACTGTATTGTCATCCAAAATAAGAGTATATAAAATTTCAGCTCAATTGAATGCATTAAAATGCATTTTATTAACGATTGAAAATTTGAACAAGATAAATATAGAGAGAGAGTGTGAGCTAATAGAGAGATAGTAGGAATTGAAAAAGCAAGAAAAAATAGATAATAAAAACAAAGAACTTAACAACAATTAACGTAAAACATATATAAAAGAAAAAAAATGAAGATCGAATCAATAAAAAAAATACAAAAAAAGAACCTAGAGAGTCAAAAAGCAATTTCGGACAGAATAAGTCGGGTTAAACTAGTTTGAAGGCCCCAACCTTCCCCCTTTGCAACTTGGTAGGAAAAACCAAATAAAACAAATAGAAATTCAAAGTATATAAAAAAAATCCCATGAGAAAGCAACCAAGTCCTATTCTACAACATTTCTCCAAAAATCGCAAAGCAGAATACTAATAAAAGAATTGCCTAAGAAAAGGATTCTTCAAAAAAGAATTTTACAAATATTCTGCTTTTTCAAGAGGGCCAAGAGTCTTGAAACGAATGAGTTACTATTTATTGAGTTAAAAAACCAAATTATACCCAAGTGCATCCTTTAAACCAGCATTCAAAGATAGATGCCAAGAGAAATAACAATCAAATTTAGCAGGCTAAAATATGGTTAGTTGTCAAAAATGTAGAAATTTTTAAATGT
>BMAO01016411.1:0-18758 GCA_019973975.1 Trichonephila clavata | reverse complement strand
TTTCAGCCTATTTTCACCCTCAGTGCTCTTGTATAAAATTTTAGATATATTTCTAAGAAATTATTTTTCCTGTATTTTAGAAATTTATTTTTGTGAATTCATATTCAAAATAATGACGTGGCACATAACTGTTTCAAAACCGTCATCCCCGTGCAGTATTTGCGACAGACAATTCCTTTCACATACCATTGTCTTTAAAAACACAATATTGTAACAACTTCATTTTCAAAATATGACTCACCTTTAATCTCTGCTTCTCAGTGCACAGGGAAGCCTATTGGTTTTTCACATATTTCAAACGAGACACAATATCCTTCTACTGAAGCCTCTGGCCTATCATATTTACAGCTTCAAGTGTCCGGACACGTCTCAACCTTGCCAAGTCTAGCTAACTTGGGCAAGGCAACTACTTCTCATACTAGACTAAGAAAGAACTAACTTCATATGTACCAACTAATATTTTTACAAGAATGTGTCATTTACAATTATTTTTTAAAATTTATTTTCTGTTTTCATTTTATTTCAAGTGTTTAATAATCTTATTTTGATATTTATGTATTGTGCAATTTTATATTTATAATTTACTAATGCATATTTGTTCATATTTTATAACCACATATTCTCCTTGATCAAAGTTATTTTTCATGTGTTAAAGTGAAGAGAAATTTAAAATAAATATTAATTTCAATTTTAAAATTAATTTCTCTGTATTGTACGGGTGTGGACCGAGGGCTCTGGTGCACACACGCGTCTTGCGGAGGGGAGAAATGTAATAATTCCCAGTAATATATAATACTTCTAAATATCTTTTAATTATGTAGTCCATCCCTTCAGGACCCACATTTTAGAAATGAATTAGCCAGCCGCCTAACGAGAGTATTTCTAAACTACATCTAGCTATCCACTCAGATCATGTGATTTTAGCCGCCTATAAAAACTGAGATTCCTGGAGACCCGCTCTCTTTCGCTTCTGTATTTGTCTGCCTTCAACATGTAGCCGGCTGCAGCTTGGTTTGTGTGTGTGTATTGTGTCGTCTTTGTCTTTCTTTATGTGTTCAAGATGTATAATAAAACAGTTTTCATTAATCACAGGACTGCCTCATCAATCCCATATAAAGAAATACCTTTCAACGGTCTCGTCTATTACATTAGTCGGTAGGATACGAACCTACGCTTGAAAATCCCAATGGATGTCGAATAATTTAAAAAAAAAAATGAATGAGGGGGGTAAGACTTTTGATATTGAAAGAAATACTGGTGTAGAACCAGACACACAAGAAAAAATTGCTGGAGTATAACCAGGTTTATAAAAAAAAATGCTGGGTAAAACCAGGCTTTAAATAAAAAAAATTTGCTGGGGTTAAACCAGGTTTCAAATAAAAAAAAATTATATTGATACCACTACCCCATACTACACCATTTGATATGGAAAACCATAAATTTCTTCAAAATATCATGGGTCTTACCCCCATCGTTTATTTTTTAAAAATTATTCTTTAGTCTCTACCACCATTGTACTGTTAATATGGTTTATTCTAATGTTTTTTTTTTTTTCAATATCGTGTAACAAATTATTTTCATTTTTCTATTGTATTTAAATTAATTGATTGTTCAGTCAACTCCACGTATATATTATTGTGAATGTTATTATAAACTTACCTTTTTAAAAACGTTTCCAGGGATCTCGGCTTTACCTTTTGAAGTTTCGGGTTAAATTTACTTAATGCTCCTTTTTTTTTTGAAGATAAAATGCATATATTTCATAATGATTATATTTGAATTTGATATTTAATATGAGAATCGATAACTTACAGTGTTTTTAAGAGTTTTACTGAATTAATACCAAAGTTTTGATATTTTTATTTTGAAAATTTTATGTTAATACTATTTGATATATTTAATGTGGTTTTAAGAATTTTTGGTTACTATTAGATATACTCTTTATTAGAATGATACAATTTATTTGATATGAAAATCATCAACTTTAATGTGTTTGAAATAATAATGGTTTTGAGAGCACTTAGGCTGAGAAAATATTAATAAAAAAATAAAAATAAATGAGTAAATGTTTACATTTTGAAGAAATAATAAATAAGAAGGGTTTTTGTAAGGATTGTGCATAGTGAGTACCTCAAAGGAAATACACATTTGATTGTCAAAATACTATTGCCTCCAAACTTCTACCAGAATAAAAGTATAATATAAATAAAAATAAGTTATGAATAAAAAAAATTTCTTTGGTAGACTTGCAATTTCCACTCTTAGGAAATTTTTGTTTTTGAAGTTATTGTGCAGCATATACACGATAAGAAGTAAAACTTGTCTTAATGATTGTGCAAGGCGGGGAACAATCTTTAATTTCATTTTTTTCAGCCTATTTTCACCCTCAGTGCTCTTGTGTAAAATTTTAGATATATTTCTAAGAAATTATTTCCTGTATTTTAGAAATTTATTTTTGTGAATTCATATTCAAAATAATGACGTGGCACATAACTGTTTCAAAACCGTTATCCCCGTGCAGTATTTGCGACAGACAATTCCTTTCACATACCATTGTCTTTAAAAACACAATATTGTGACAACTTCCATTTCAAAATATGACTCACCTTTAATCTCTGCTTCTCAGTGCACAGGGAAGCCTATTGGTGTTTCACATATTCCAAACGAGACACAATATCCTTCTACTGAAGCCTCCGGCCTATCATATTTACAGCTTCAAGTGTCCGGACACGTCTCAACCTTGCCAAGTCTAGCTAACTTGGGCAAGGCAACTACTTCTCATACTTGACTAAGAAAGAACTAACTTCATATGCACCAACTAATATTTTTACAGAATGTGTCATTTACAATTATTTTTGAAATTTATTTTCGGTTTTCATTTTATTTCAAGTGTTTAATAATCTTATTTTGATATTTATGTATTGTGCAATTTTATATTTATAATTTACTAATGCATATTTGTTTCATATTTTATAACCACATATTCTCCTTGATCAAAGTTATTTTCATGTGTTAAAGTGAAGAGAAATTTAAAATAAATATTAATTTCAATTTTAAAATTAATATCTCTGTATTGTACGGGTGTGGACCAAGGGCTCTGGTGCACACATGCGTCTTGCGGAGGGGGGAAATGTAATAATTCCCAGTAATATAATCCTTCTAAATATCTTTTAATTATCTAGTCCATCCCTTCAGGACCCACATTTTAGAAATAAATTAGCCAGCCGCCTAACGAGAGTATTCTAAACTACATCTAGCTATCCACTCAGATCATGTGATTTGAGCCGCCAATAAAAACTGAGAATCCCGGAGACCCGCTCTCTTTCGCTTCTGTATTTGTCTGCCTTCAACATGTAGCCGGCTGCAACTTGGAATGTCGAATATTTAAAATCACTGATTCTAAAAGTTTTAAATTGAAAATTTCGAAGTCCGTCGCCAAAAAACTCTGGAGTAGGTGAACAGTGCGACTTTAAAAATCCCTCACTCACATTTCAATTCTTTCGTTGCAATTTTTTAGTCCCCGGAAACGCAAACGTAGCCTTTTTAAAAATAGTCGTATGTTGAAAAAAGAAAAGTAGAAATAATTCAAATTTCAAACTTTTACTACTATTTTAAATCCTGAAGTAAAATTGTGAGCATAGTTTGAGATGTTCGACACACCGGAAAAAAGTTTCATGCAATTATCTTTATAAAAGAAGAAATTATTAAATGATTATTTTAAGTATTTTGAGTGTTTTGTTAAAATTTGTTCAAAAAAGTTTTTCGCTTTTTATTTTTTAAATCACTAATTCTAAAAGTTTTAAAAATCATTTCTATTTAAACGCAACAATTTTGATTCATTTTAGAAAAAAATCATAAAATATGCAAAATATCATTGTTTTGTAAAAAAAAGTTTTTTTTTAAAATTCTTAAAAAAAAAGATAGTTTTTGGCATTTTATTTTTTTAATCACTGATTCTAAATGATCAATGAATTTTTTAAAAATAATTTTCATTTAAATTCATCTATATTTATTCATTTTAGAAGAAATCATAAAATACAAAAAAAATTAATTAATCATTTTATACTAATATTGATTAAAAATATTCATTTAGCAGTTAATTGTGACATGCCAATTTAGTGATTTTTGATATATTAATAACACGCAATTAATAATGAAGAATTTTTTATTTGAACATAGCTTTTATTTTTTTCTAAGGAAGTTATGCTTATTTAACTGAATAATTCAAAAAAAAAAAAAAAATTCGAAATGGGCAAATTTTGCGTTTTTATTATTAAATTATATGTCAAAAAAAGATTTATACATTAGGCATTATTTTAAAGTAAACTATAAGTTTTATGAAAGAGAATAAAAATTTTGATACTAATAAATATTTTAAATGAGTCTCAGAAATGTATTGAATACATTTTGTCATCTTAATCTAACATCTATAATGATTTAATTTTGAAAATTATCTAAAGAAAAAGTCACGAAAATTGAAGCAAAAATAACTTTTTTTACTCGCCAAATTTACTGATTTCCCCCTGTTTAAGGTAGAACTTTTTAGTGTATCCCTTGAGTTAGATGCGGTCGACGGTTAAACAGTTCAAAGGTCTTTGGTGCAAAACTATTTTTCGATTCCAAGGTTTGGCTAACTGTAAAATCACGTATTTTTTATTAATTTTTTTTTATATTTAGGGCATAATTTTTAAGTTAATGCTTTCAAACTTCACAAATTAATTGAAAAAATAAAGTACTTTTAAATAAAAAAAATGTACAAAAAATACTGTTTAAATTATTTCTCGCAAAAATGTTTTTTTACGAAAATCACAAATTTTTTTTTTAAATCCGTTATTTTTTTCAATCTTCGTACAGATAACGGATAATATTGTTTTACACACGGAAATAAAGTTTCGTGCGATTATTTTCATAAATGACAAAGTTATTCAATGTTAAGTTAAAATTTTCAGTATTTTTTGAAAAATCTTTTTAAAAAAAGTTTTGGGAATTTTATTTTTTAAATGACTGGATCTAAAAGAGAAAGGCTTGAAGTTATTTAGTGTAGAATATCGTTTTAATAACACGAAAACAAATTCATACGCAACAATTTAGAAATAATTTGCATAAAAACTTTAACCCTTTTTTTAAAAAATTCTTAAAAAATAGAAAATATCATTATTTTGCAAAAATATTTACACCGTATTGGGGCGAAATAAATGATCTTTCCGATTCTGTAATTATTTTTTGTCTGATTTCAACGGTAAAAATTGGATGGCAATTTTAAGATGGTGGAAAACACCGGATCACCGCTCGGCCGAAACGGAATGGAAGTTCTGCCAAGTAAACAACCCGCAGGAGTAAAACAATTAGGCGTTTTAAGGTTTTTAATTAATATCTTTTTAACTAATTGGAATTTTGGAATGAAAAATAGTTTACATCCTATTCTCAGACCTACTGAATATACGCACAAAATTTCATTAGAATCGGTCTAGTCGTTTCGGAGGAGTTTGGTTACAAACACTGTGACAGGAGAATTTTATATATTAGATATATATATGAGCAAGTAAATTTAAAAAAACTTTTTTAAGTCAATTCCTACTTTGTTAAAAAAAAAACATAATGGCGCCATCTGTTGCAACCAGTTGTAACTTTGACAGAACGCGGAATAAATTTAAAGTCAAAAAATAAAATCTAATTAATGAATTAATGTTAGAAGAAACTGTATTAACATCAAGTGAGTGTGTGTCATCCACTACAAGTTTTGTGAAATTCATTTGAACTTGAATGAATACATATAAAGTATTTTATGAACGACTGAAATTTTGAACTATATAGGGAGAGAGTGAACTATAAAATATAAGGAATTGAATAGATATATATAGGAAGAGTGTGAACTAATAGTGCGTAATCTACGTAGAAAATCTAATTTTTTTTCAATGTTCATTTTTTTTAAAGCTCTCATTTTTATACCCGACGTATAACATGCACTTGTAAATTTCGATCATTTTTTGTGTGCTAAAAGTGCACGTTATACGCCGGATTTTACGGTAATAATTGAATAGTTATATCCAAAGATGCATTTATTGTTATTGCTATTTTATATTCTTTGTATAAAAACAATAATTTTTTTTTAATTTTCTGTTTAGTTACAGGCAAATAAAACAAAGATAGAAATAAAAAATATTTGCCAGTAAAAGTCAAAAATGCTAATAAATGAGATTAAAACAAGATATCAATCATTGGCATGGCCAAGTAATTTTAGCGCTTTTTTTCACATTAAAATTTGAGAAAATTTTGTTATAAACTAGCGAAATTTCGGAAAATTTGTAGGAAAATTCGGGAAAACTATGGGAAAATTTAAATATGATTCGGCTCATCTAGGGCACAAATACGACCAAATGCCGAAAACCCGAGTCCAATTGGTTGCTTATTGGCTGAGAAAAAGGTACGACAAAATATGGAACGAAGACGAAGACGAAATTTGCGTCCTAATAGCGCTTTTGTTCCACTACGTAAAAAACGCGTTAAAAATTACTATTAAATTCGTACCACGTTATAAAGGTACACTGGAAAACAGTGATATTTAATTCTTAAGATACAATAGTAACTATGCTTATAATCAGCAGCAATTTCATTGTTACCGTAAAATTCGGCGTATAAAAAAAACACGCACTTTTAACACAAAACAAGATATCAATCATTGGCATGGCCAAGTAGTTTTAGCGCGTTTTTCACATGTTGTATTTTACAATTTTGCAACTAATGAACGTTTTACTAGCAGAAAGTAGTACTATACTAAAAAAAAAAAAATTTAATTAAAAAAAAAATTTAAAAAATTTTTTTAAAAATTTTTTTAAAATTATTAAATTTAAATATGATTCGGCTCATCTAGGGAACAAATGCGACCAAATGCCGAAAACCGGAGGTCAATCGGTTAATTATTGGCTGAGAAAAAGGTACGACAAAATATGGAACGAAGACGATGACGAGGACGAAGACGAAATTTGCATCCTAATAGAGTTTTTTTTTTACACTACGTGAAAAACGCGCTAAAAATAAGATCGCAATTTATGCGTGCGTATTATACAACAGGTATAAAAATAAGAAATTTAAAAAAAAATTTTAAAAAAAAAAAGATTTTTTTTTTCTAATGGGGCTGCGTATTGGTATTTTTTACCTTTGCAGATCTAGTTCATTCCTCTGGAGCTGGTATCACTTTTTAGTGCGACACCACATAGGCGACACCAATTGCTGCAAGTAATTTAGATGCCCAGTTTCTTCCCAAGAGGGAGGCACCTGAGCTCTGACGATGCAAAATGAACTTATGTATTTAATTTTGCAGAGAGCACCCAGGCAAAACGGGCACTTCAAGGGGTTTTTAGATGGCGCATAATTATACGACATGACCGTCGTCGATTTTCTGCATCATGAAAATCCACCGACTTGGGCTGGGGTCGAACCCGCAACCTTGGGTACAGAAGGCCAGCGACAAACCAACTACGCCACCCAGTCGGCAAATAAAAGGGGAAGGGGAAGAAAAAGAGCAACATAGAAAAACTTTTTTTACCTTTACATGCATCGATTTTTTTTTTAAAGAAATGACATTTCTTATGAGCTTAAAAGGTTGTAATTCTAGAAACATACTATTTTCACTGAAGCTTGTGGAATAATACCTCGAAGAAGTGACTTCATAACTTAAGAGCACTGCGCACGCAAAAGTGCACTGCAAACGCACGTTTCTTCGCAAAAGAGGTAATACGCATTATACAGTGAACATGCCTAATATAAAAAAATGCGGCTTGAAAAAGTTATATGTGCGTAAAACACCGGATTTTACGGTAGTTAAAAACGTGCGTTATATACAAATAATTTTGTTTATCGGTAAAAAAACGAACTGAATAATATTCTAACACTCTTCTCATGGTTAACTATTTACACGAAACATTTTTTTTTCTAAGTCATGCAATGAAAGAAGTGGTCAAAAACCTTAGTAATGTTTCTCAAATAAGTGTAAAATTTTTTCGTGTCTGAGATTGACACATTATTTGTGACGAAAAACGACGAAGATTATTTTCACAACCGCGAATCTTTTACACAATGTACTTCTGTTATAGAAAAAAAAACTAATATCAGTAGACTGATTCTAAAACGCCCAAATGACATTGCTTCGAATAAAAAAATGGCGACTCATGAATGCTCAATTCATGCTGTTCTTTTGGGGTAATAATTCTTTTTGTAGAAAATTATAAGTCGAGTGTTGGAGAAATAAATTATAACAAAATTGAGTATTCATGAGTTTACTGTCAAGAAGGCGAATAATTCTGACTTCATTAATTTGAAAAACAACGCGTATGATTAATGTAATCAAAGACAGAGCAGTTCGAGGAATTAATGTATTAAAATGCAGTAGAATCCAGTGTAATTCTACGTATTCTATTTTATGAATTCGAAGAACCAAAGCATTTAAAGTGATTGAGTTATATTATATGAATATTTAAGTTTTTTAATATTTTTTTTCTCATCTAAAAATAAATTATAAATCAGTTACTAATAATAGACTATCAGTAATAGACTGACTAATAATAGACTGAGTTTAAGGAAAATTCGTTATTTTTTAATACACCGAATGAGAAAATGAAGTATTCTTTACTCTGTAGCATAAAAGTAATCAATTAATTTTATTTCATCTATTTTAAAATCATGATTGATTTGTCTAATCAGTGGTCTTAAAAATTTTCCGACTCTTGGAACCTTCAAAAATAACTGTAAGGTGCTTTGGGGAAACCTCATTACACATACACAGAGAGAGAGAGAGAGAGAGAGAGAGAGAGAGAAGAATATTTCAAATACACTCATGTCCATAAATTAAGGATAATTCAGAATCACACAGAAATTAAACTCTAAAATAAAAATTTCACCTGTAAAATTATCACACACATCTTGAAGAAGAATATGCAAATTACAGGAAACCATCAGATGGCGCGGATAATACGTCACAATGACGAGAGTGTAAGAGAAAGGGTATATAAGGAATGGTGGCCAAGAAGTAAAATTGTTCAGTGCAATAACCGCATAGTTATAGCACAAAGGAAGCATTTGGATTATTTTTTACGTGGTAGAATTATCAAACGACTGGAATGTGGACGTACCAGCTGGAAGTATCCGAGGAACTTGGAATCGCCCAGAGTGTCATCTCCAGGCTTTGGCAATGATTCCAAGATGATGGTAATGTGAGTAGATGTTACAGCACAGGTCGCCCCCGAATTACAACGCAGAATGAGGGTTGGTATTTGGCAGTTACTGCTAAAAGAAAACAGACGGAGCACAGCGTCAGACCAGTCTCGTCAGCTCTCTTCAGCTACCGGTACGACAGTTTCAAGGCAGACCGTGTACAGACGCTTAGGGCACATTGGTCTATATGCTCGTAGGCCTGTCAGATGTGTTCCCCTTACCGCAACTCACTGTCGTCTGCAATTAACCTGGAGTAGAGAGCATGCATTGTGGACACCGCAACAGTGGTCTTGTGTGATGTTTTCCGACGAGTCCAGGTTTAGTTTGCAGTCTGATTCTCGCCGGACTTTCATATGGAGAGCGCCAGGTACCCGTTACCACCAAGAGAACACCATTAAACGACACCGTTACGGTGGTGCAGGATGGCTCGTTTGGGGAGGAATTATTCTTGGTTCCAGAAGTGACCTGCATGTTTCAGAGTGTAACGATGACAGGCCACATCTATCGGGATGTCATTCTGGAACAACATGTACGTTTGTTTCGGGTGCCATGGGTGCTGAATTTCTGTTTATGGATAACAACGCCCGTCCTCACCGTGCAAACATTGTAGACGAATGCCTTCAATCGGAGGATATCACCCGTATGGATTGGCCAGCATACTTACCGGACTTGAATCTAATAGAGCATGTGTGGAATATGCTTGGCCGACGAATTGCAACCCGTCAACCCCCTCCCACCTGTCTACCGGAACTTCGGAGGGCATTGCTTGATGAGTGGTGTAATATTCCAGATGATCAGATTGATAATTTGATACTCAGCATGCGTAGGCTTTGTAAGGCCTGTATTGCATCGTCCGGGAGACATACTCCGTATTAACCATCATACTAACCATGTTATACTGTTTTTTGTAAAAGATTCTTTTTTGAAATTTGCTCCAGGGAGTAAAAATCGTAATTTTTATTAATTATGTCAAACATATAGCATCTTTTTTGCTCTTTACCTTTTGTTTAATAAATAGACTTTACAAATAAGTCAAATTTATTTTGCTTCTGTCTCTTTCTTTGCCTGAACTTCATTATCCTTAATTTATGGACATGAGTGTAGATCCGCATGTTATGGGTTCTTTATATATATAAAAAAATTATTTTTAAAGTATTATATCTATTATTAAAAAAATGCAATATAATTTATTTATAAAAAAAACGTGGTAATATTAAGTGTCAATCATTTTTTCACCTTATAAACGTATTCCTATAATGTTAATTCGTATCATCACTTCTAAACGTATTGCTTTATAAAAATAAAAAATATTTAGCAGTTAGAACGTGTAAATTATTTTTTTTTCACATGCAGAAGCCTTTTTTTTATTTTCATTTTCAGAAAAATGTTTATATTATGAAAAGAAATTGTTAACACACACCCTCCACTTTCCTCAGATACAGAACACTTTTTTTGTTTGTTTTATTTCTATTAACCGCAAGTGTATTTTATACTTGCATATAATTATCTTTTAATTCAAAACACTCGCTTTAGGGTTACACCTTATTCTTTTAGACGTTAAATCTGAAATTTGTCGCTAAATCTAAAAATGATGTATGAAATTAGTCGCCAAATTTAAAAATGGAACATGTAATAAATCGCCAAATCTGGAAGTGGTACATGGAATTGTTGCTAAATCTCATTATCCTTATTCCTGACGATCCTGAAAAGGACAATGGAACAAAAATATCAAATTATTGTATTGTCATCGGTCCTTGTTAAGTGCGCAAAATTTCGAATTAATCTGACCTTTTAAAGTGGGTAAAAATCGAGTTCCAAGATTCCGTTACATCGAAGTGAAACTTATAAAAGCGTTTTAAAAAAATGTGATCCAAGTGTCGTCCGCTCATGCGTTATCGTCGGAATCTGCATCAATGATATTTTTTGAGCTTTGAACAAACTCCAAAAATGTCTGCTATAATTGGGGCTGTACACACATTATGGTTAACTAGTCCAACGAATTCTTCAGTTCAGTTGCACAGTCCAATCTAGCTGTTGTTTTCCGCATTTGGTTCATTCTCAAAGGGGAAATATTTTCGTGTTAAGCGATTTTCGTTTGTGTTAAGAGAAAAATGCAAGAAAATACGTAGTAGTTTGTCAGGATCGTTGTATTATTTCGTCTTAAGCGTTTTCGCGTTAAATGTATTTTTCTGTATTTAATATAGTATGTCTTGTCCCCTAAAACAGCTTAACATGACGCTATTCCTTAAACTATATTTGCAAAAAAATAACTTCATTCAGTGCCGATTTAAGCTCATTTCAGGCCCTGGACGCAGATTTATAGTCAGTCCCCCTTGGCGCTGGAGAGGATCGAAATTTATAACCAGAAAATCTTGTTAAGTCCAATTTATCTAGGCCCCTGGGCGTTTCCTCCCAAGTGCCCAGTGAATATAAACCGGCATTAACTTCTCTACATATTAATACTTAAATATTTCTCTTTTGTTTTTATGTTTCTAATAAATTGCATAAAATCTAAAACTGAAAATATGAAAATGGGAAAAAAGGAATGAACAGGAATTTTTTATTGTTTGTTCTATCTGAAATGTGAACAATTAAGCGCGATACGAGACAACGAAATCTCTTTATCTTTATCGGCATTCTATTTCATAAGCGAAATCGAAATTTATTTCAAAACTGTTTTTTTTTATGATGAACGCAATCTTATATTTGACAAAGCGTGCGTTTATCTAATGAGAATTTTTTTTTTTTTTTTAAAAAATACATTAGCACTGAGTTGCTATCCCCCTTATTAAATACGTTTATCTCAGAATATTACATATGATAGTTACAGTTTCAAATGCAATTGTAGTTCCTCGTTAAACCAAGCGTAAAAACTTTTTCTTCTCTTTTAACATTTGTTTTAAAGAATTTTGAGTTCTCCAATGAAAGAAAGAGATTGAATAAAAATCATGGCTTCACAAGGATCCAATAGCAAATAACGACTTGCTTGCGCTCTCTTCCAAATCGAGGAAAAGACTTATGGTAGAATTCAAGAAAATGGATGCAGTAAGTAGAAAGAATTTTTATCTTGAGATTTTAAATTCAGTCAAAAAACTCGTAAGTGATGATAATGCTCATTTTTTAAATAATTTGAATTTGCTGTTGAACGATATTAAGACCGAAAATTTGCAAAACAAAACAAGCCTTATTGAAAATTTCAATCTCGTAACCCTAGCTTGTAGAAATAAAGCCGTGAAGGCTCTAAAATACTTGTTTTCTAAGAAAGGTAAAACTCTTAATGATTTGTTCATCAATACTTGTGATAATGATTGTTTATTAAGAGACAATGACGAGTTTCAACACAATGCCTTTTACTATGCTATTCGTTCAAACATGGTCGATCTTCTTCAAATTCTTATTAGAAATTGCTCAAACGATAGAAGTCCAGAAGAATTAGATGACTTTCTCTCAAATGGATATAAAGAATTAAAATTGAGAGGAGTGCGTTTGTCAGAGGAAATGGAGCTATTTATTCAAAGTAAAATATTAGACATTCGTTTTCTTCATAAAAATTCAAATCAGAATACAAGTAACAGACCTTCCTGGAGCCACATCCAGAAACGAATTGAAATGGTTGTCGATGCAATAAGCTTCATTAAAACTTACTACTGGGATGCAAGCCTTGACGAGAAATTTTTCCTCAAAGCTGAGTTTACTCTAAAAAACATCCACGTACTGAAATCATTATTAAAGTCAACTTATAACAAACTCCCCTGGGAAGAGATAGAGTTCTGTTTGACTATTTTCATTCACTGCTTCAAAAATCGTTTTGAAGCGAATCTAGTGTACAACAGCGTGTTAAATAAGAAAAAAATATTGATGTATCTGGAAACATTTTCAAAGGCACTCAGCAGCGAAGAGGAAAGCATGCAAAACAGCGATGTCATTCAGTTGGCAAAGCCTTTAGGTCGCGGGAAATCATTGAGAAACAAAGCAGTTAAGGAAATCCTAAAGAGTCATCCTTCGTTTCAAGATCTCTATATCGATTATAAAACAGTCAGAGATTTCTACAGCTTAGAAACCATGAAAACGTATGCAGATTTGGGTATGTCTGCAGATGCCACTCAAAAAGAAGGCCAGTTGGCAATTATGAGGGTTCTTCAAGTTATAGGGGAACACTTAAAAAGCACAATAGAGTCTCCCAAATTATCCGAGGAAACGGCAAATAAGTTGTTCTCTTTTTTACCATTCAGTACAAGAGAAGTTATTACAAATTTACGAGATTCTTTGTCCCATGGGGTCGAAGATGACACTCATTTTACTCGAACTATTATTAAAAAGAAAGCACATCTCTTTTTTAAAAACATACAAACTGATATTTCAAAAATTAATGTCGCAGTAAGTGATGCTCTTTACGGAATCAAAATAAATGCAATTTGTACGATAGCGAGAGAAATTCGATCATGTAAACGTATTGAGGATGTCAACAAATGTTTTGGATCACTTTTTTTCTCTTTTGAAACCTTTTTATCCGAAGTAGAGAAAATAAGCTTGGATAATATAACCAATGGAGATGTGGATCAATTAGAAGAGTTACTTTCATGTCTGAGCAATTCTATGAACAATCAAACATCGTATGAAAGAGGATTGTTTGATCAAATAAATTCCTTGCTACAGAAAGAAAAAGAAATCATATTTAGTATTCGGAAAAGTTTTCTTTTAAATATGATTCAACTTGGTCGTATTCTCAGAAGAAGTGAGAAAGGTACCAAGAGAGAAATAAGTGATATTCATTTACTGGATAACTCATTCAGCAATCCTATTACATCTGAGGAATCATTTTTAAACATAATTGGTAAACTTTTAAAACAACTTTTAGATAGTGCTAAATCAAGGATGAATCTTGAAATGAATGACCAATTATGTTGCATTATTTGGAGAATTGTTCAGTTCATGGCTTTCCATATGGATAATATAAAATGGATTAAAGAATTAAAAGGTATCTCAAACCGGAAGAAAGTAAAAAAAGTAAAAAAATGGGTGCAGTTCGATTACATCTAAACTCTTCCTCAAAGAAATATTAACTAATAATAATTTAATCGGTGATACACTTCTTAGAAATATATCATATTTCGAAAGCAACCTAGAATTGCAGACTGCCATTGAGATACTTATATTAGATATTTTGTCCCTTTTAGAAGATTCGAACACTCACAATGCGTTCTTTCTGGATGGAGAATATCCTCTACAAATTGGGAGAAATTTGCGTAATCATTTGGCGCACAATAATGCTCTGATTAATACTCTTTTAGGAAAAGGCACCATTGAGCTTTTATTAAATGCTCAGAAAATATTAACTAAAACTCCGCTAAAAGATGGCTGGAAAATTGACACAATTATGTCTTGCGATTCTTTTAAATTATCAAAAGTCCATGTTTCTGATATGTTGATCGTGGATAATCAACGAAAACTCTTTATTGCTCTGGAGGAAGGCGATATGGTAAAAATACATGACTGCTTAATGAATGGTGCAGATATTTATGGAACGGACCTTGACAGGAGCACTTGTCTACACTTTTCTGCAAAAGCGAAAAATATTGAAGCTATTAAATTTGTTCTTCAACAGGGTTTAGATATGACTTCAAAGGATATTAATAATCTGACTGCTTGCATGTAGCTGCTAAATTTGACAGAATAGGTATTGTAAAATATTTAGTTAAAATGAAATGCATGCACGTGGATGACTATGATATACTAAATGAAACACCAATACATACAGCAATTAACAATGATAGTAAAAAGACAATTAAATATTTACTGAAATATGTATCTGATAATACTATTGAAGATACTTTGGTGCACTCTCTACTGAAGAACTCAATTTTAAAGGGTAATATTGAAGCAGCAAAGATTTTTCTTGAGAAGAAAGTAAACATTGTTAATAATCTGTCGTGGGGTGGCTTCACAGCACTACACGTAGCGGCCGAAAGTGGGCAAGTCAGTTTAGTAAACGAGTTAATAAGAATGAAGGAAGACGTTGAATCTCAAACCGACTTTAATTACACACCCTTGCATATAGCAGCTCTTTATGGACATCTGAAAGTAATGAAAACTCTAATTTTGAGAGGTGCTAATGTTAACGCTAGAAGTATAACAGATGAAACGCCTTTACATGGTGCTGTACTACATGGTGACACAGAAATTGTCAAAATTTTTTTAGATCATAAAGCTAACTTAAATGCTGAGAATATTAATTTCCACATGCCTTTGAGTGGTGCCGTTGCAAAAGGAAACGTGACAGTTGCCGAGTTTTTGTTGCGAAACCAAGCTCCTGTAAATATAAACACTGGTTTGGGACCAAATCCATTGCATTTTGCAGCTGGAAATGGTCACTACGAACTTGTCCAATTGTTATTAAACCACGGAGCACTGATTGATTTAAAACAAAAAAATAAATATAAGTATACAGCACTACATTATAGCGTGGAAAAAGGTCATCTTAAAATTGTAAAGTTATTGGTAGAAAGGGATGCGGACATTGAAATTAAGGGATTTTAATGGAAATACACCCTTGCTTTTGGCTGCAGCCAAGGGTACTATGAAATAGCTGCGTTTTTGATTGCTAAAGGAGCAGATATCCATTCTAAAAATGTATCAGGATTAACGGCATTACATATAGCAGCTTTTAGAGGATATGCAGATATCGGGGAAATTATTGCTTTTAAAAGGAGCGGATATTAGAGCAAAAAACGCGAATAATATAACTCCACTTCATATTCTGATTTCAAATGAGTTCACTGAGCTTCTCATTTCAATGAAAATAAGCACTGATTTTGTTGATGTTCATGGTTCTACTCTCTTGCATTTGGGAGCACTGAATGGCAATCTAGAGAAATCGTTAAATATTGTCTTGATAATGATTGTAGCGTTAATGTTAGAGATAGTTCTGGCTTAACAGCTTTGCACAGGGCTGTTCAAGGCAATTATCAAGAAGTAGTCAGTCTTCTTATTGATAATGGAGCAGACATCAATGCTGAAGATTGGAATGGCCATACATCGTTATTATTTGCTGCTAGAAAACAATTGCATAAATATAACAGATATTTTAATAAAAAAGGAAGCGCGTACCTCAAGCGATCGAATCGCATCTTTGTGTTCAGCAGTCTGTGAGAGGCCATCATGACATTGTGAAGATCTTGCTGAAACAGTGTGCATTTGATATTCATGCACTTCAAGATGAGCATGTTTGCTTCATAAAGCAGCGGAAAATGGTCATTGATTTGTGGCGAAGGTTTTGTTAGAAAATGGATTTGAAATTGATGGTGGCAGCAAAAGCACAACCAACACACCTTTGTATTCTGCCATATTATTCAATAAATTTTGAAGTTTCCCAATTTTTATTATCAAAAGGGCTGATCCGAACATTCGAGACCAACACAGCAGAACACCACTTCATGTTGCTGCCATGTTGGGAAATACAGATCTTGTTGAAATTTTGTTAGAGGAAAAGGCTGATGCTTCATTAAGGATTCTGAAATATGTCTGTAATAGAATTAGCCATTTTAAAAAATAAATTAAATGTGGTTAAGTTGCTGATGGAAATGAAAAAGGTTGATATTAACCTAAAAGGGAATGGGGGTCTCAGCTTGCTGCATTCTTACAGCTTTAGTTGGATCATTAGATATCACGGAATATTTAGTTAAAAATGGAGCAGATATTAATGCAAAGGACATTAGTGGTTCTTAAACCTATTCATTTAGCAACCAGAGAGGGCTTTAAGAAGCATTGTAGAATATTACCTCAACTGCAACATGGAAATAGATGATTTGGATGGAAACAATTTAACATTGTTACACATTGCTGCAACTTACGGTAAAGTAAATATTTGTGAAACTACTGATTTAAAAGAAACGCTGATATCAATGCTTTTAATTTAAATAATGAAACTCCCATTCATTTAGCAGCTGCAAAAGGTCATAAAGATGTCATTGACATTTTACTTCATTATGGCGCTTATTATAACTTGAAAAATAATTTGAAACAAACACCTTTAGATGAAACTAAGGATAAATCAATCACTTCCCTCCTAAGAACAGTTCAAAAGCTGTTTGCTGCAGTAAGAAGCAATGATCCCTCTGAAGTTGAAATTCAGTTGAAAGCAAATGTTTCAAAATTTTGTTTCATAAATGTGAAATGCGTCATAAATGATACTCTTCTTCATCACGCTTCCCGTAATGGTATGAAAGAATAGTTGAGGTGTTAATGAAACACAAAGCGAATCCAAACATTCATAACAAGGACAGATGTACTCCACTACATTATGCAGCTGAATTTTCCCATTTTGGAATAGTTTACAGCGTTGTTGTCGAATGGAGCAATACATAACACAGTATCAAAATCTCGTAAAACTCCCCTTAAATTAGCTGTTGCCAACATGTTATAGATGTATAAGTTTCTTAAAGAACGCATTCAAAAAAATAAGAAATAATGATATTTCAGTACTGTTGGATTTGGGAAGCCTAAAGGATCTTTCTACAGTGAAGGCAGTAATGAGAGCAAAAAATCCGGAAGGGAAAACATTAATAGAAGCCGCTATATTATGTGGTTTCAAAAAAACTGAAGAGTTAAAAGAGCTTTTTCAAAATGATGAAATACATTTTTTTAAAATTAGCTGACATCTTCACCAAGAAAGCAAAGATAATGGAAGCGTCTTGCGCTTATAAGGGAGTCCTAGAAAAACGAATCGAAATATTTGGTTCAAATAATCCAAGTGTTCTGGATATTCAAGACAAGATTGCGCGATTGTTAAGTTTTCAACGAAAATATGATGCATCCCTCTCTTTGTTGGATGAAATTCATCAAAAAAAGGCAAGAGAGCTTCGGTGAATATCATAAAGAAACTTTGGCCGTTCAAAGTCTAAAAGCTTTAACGCTGTATGAACAAGAAAATAACGAGGAAGCGCTACGTGTTTTTAAAGAAGTCATTTTAAAACAAAAGGAAATCTTCGAGCCGGATGATTTTGATCTTTTGATTACTGAAAACGGAATGGCGGCAGTACTACTTGCAATGGGGAAATATGCTGAATCCTCTAAAATAAGTTCTGAAGTGTTGCAAAAAAGCAACAAGAAATTTGGTTCAATACACAAGTTAACTCTATTTGCTCAAAGTAATTTGGCAGCTGCTTTACTCGGGCTAAAAAAATTTGATGAAGCATTAAGCTTGTTTAAAAAAGCGTTCGAATTAAGTAAAACTATATTTAAGTTGCATCATCCTCTTACTCTCAGGCATTACTCCATATTGCGTGTACACTTACGTGTCAGAAAAAGTATGAAGAATCTTTTAAAAATACTGAGGGAACTCTTAGATATCCAGATAGTTTATTTTCCGTATAATTACTTCGACATTTTAAATGTCGAATTTCACATTGGAAAAGTCCTTCATGACCGCGAAATGACAGTATCAGCCCTCAGATTTCTGCTTTGGAGTCAAGAATCTCAACTTTCTGTCCGAATACCATCCTCAAAGTAAAAAATAAAAATGAAATCCAAAAAATACACTTCATCTTAAA